>JAULBY010021488.1:0-18537 GCA_032358315.1 Ophiocytium majus | reverse complement strand
CGCGTCGATACTGGGCTGGCGGCTGCTGCCGCTGGTGCTCCCGCTGCTGCTGCCGCCGCCGCCGCTGCTGCCGGCGGCGCTGCCAGCGGCGGTGGTGATGCTCGCGCCGACCGCCTCCGCCCGCTGGCGCCGCACCATCGGCTCCATGATGGCCCGCATCTGCTCGTCCACGCGCGCGTCGCCAAAGTACCCGGGCCTAACCGTCATCGGCTCCGCCGCAGCCACACTTGAAGTTTGAACTTGAACTCCTGCTGAGTCTTCCGCCGCCGCCGCCGCGGGCAGCGGCGCACACTCAGGCACGCTGCCCATGGGGGCGCCGTGCACGGGCGCACACCGTGCGCGCGCCCCCCCCGACATCCTGGCGCTGCGGTACGCCGCGACAGCGCTGCCGGCGCTGCCTCTGTGAGAGGTGCGCGCAGCAGAGGCGTGTGCCGCGCTGGCACGGCGCCGCGTGCCACTGGTGCGCGGGTGCAGCAACGCCTGCTGCTGCTGCGGCGGCTGGTGGTGGACGCTGCTGTGGCTTTGCTGCTGAGGTTGGCCGTGGTGCTGCTGGGTGGCGGCCGCCGCCGCCGCCGCGGCCGCGCCGGCCTCCTCGCGCTGCCGCTGAACGAGAGAGCCCAGCTGCGTGCGCGCCGCCACCACCTCCGACGCGCTGACGGCAGAGGCGCCGGCGTGCGTCGTGTAAAAGGGCGCCTGGATTGTTGCTGCGGCGGCCGCACCCGAGAAGGCACTGCGTTTGTCGCTGCAGGCACAGGCGCCCGTGCACTGGCAGTCCGCACACTGCGCGCGCATGAGAGGGTGGCGTGGAGCCGCGGCGGCTGAGCAACAGTTGTGGCCACGGAACGCAGTGGCGATGGGGGCAGCTAAGGCAGCAAGGCAGCGCGCGCTGCACGTGGATCAGCTACTGCACAGCACTGTTGTTATGGCACAAGCAAGGCATGCTGGTGGCGCGGCGCGCACTGATCTTCCACGCCGTCAAAAAAAGTTGCCCAAAAAAGGCCACCGCACGGCGAAGTGCAGCGGCTGTGCACGCAAGCGCGAGCGAGATGGATGCGACATATGGCGGTGCGGGGCCGCGTCGCGAATAAGGGGGAGCCGCTGTTACGGCCGTACGACACACCTGCTTGAAATCCTGCACGACGCAGTTAATGGCGGAGGGGGCCGCAGACACGTTCAAAAAGAAGGAGTCGTAATCGAACTCCTGCTGCGCGTCCTGCTGGTCCTCCTCCTGCTGCCCTGTTACTGCTGGACATGGCTGCAGGCGGTGCGTCGGCTGTTGCGAGTCCTGATACTGCTGTCCCTGCTGCCGCGCGGGCGACCTGTCCAACACGCGCTCCAGGCGCGGCTCCCCCGCCGCCGCCGCCACTGCTGGTGGTACCTGGGCGGGTTCTTTTGGTGTTGGTCCCCCGTCTACCGCACGTTCCCATCCACCCCCCTGCTGCTGGTGGTGGTGGTGCTGTTGGATTCCAGCGTCACCCGCTGCTGCCGCTGCTGTGGCCGCCGCGCCCGCCGCTGCTGCCGCAGCCGCTCCCCTCCCTCTGCAGCCTCCCTCCAGGGCGATGGCCTCCCTGACCGTCCCCGGACTTGCGCCTCTGGCAAGCAAGGATTTTCTACCCTGCTTGCTGGCAGCCACATCTCTGCGCTGTGGCCGCAGGCCTGGGCTGGCGCGGGGCTGCTGCTGGGGCGACGAGTACGCCCTGCTAGGGCTGGGGGTGCGGCTGCCCCTGCTGCCGCTGAATGCCAGCACCGCCTGAGGTGCATCGGCTGCGGGCTGTGGCGTCGCCGGGCTGCTGTTTGCGGCGGCAGCAGCGGCTCCGTGCCTGTGAGGCTGGGGCAGAGTGGGGGGCAAGCAGGCGCGGGGGTGCTGCCTGGGAAGACCATGGACCGCCCTCACTGGTTGCTTCAGCCGCGCCGCTTCCATGGCCTGCGCGCTCGCGGTGGGTGTTTGTGCTGCTGCTGCGCACTACAGTGTTTACAAAGCAGGTGAGCCGCCTGTGCTCAGCACAGAAAGGCTGCCCTGTCAGAACGAAGGGGCGCCAGTTGCCTTCATGCTGCTGGCGGAGAGAGTGGTGCAGGCCGCCGAGATGCCTCTCTCCCTTGTGTGGCGTCGGGATGGCGGGGGGGAATCGGTAGTGTGTGTGACTCGGTGCAGACACTGTGGATACATTCACCCCCGACGCGGCACACACTGATATCACGGTTCAGCGCGCATGTGAAAAACGCCACCGCCCCGTCACTGTCAACGGATGTCGGTCGCATGCTTGGGCTCTCGCTGAGAGAGTGCGGCGGGGCGGTGGCGGGCCCTTGAAGCAGGCCACGGAGAGGCAAGGACCTGGCCCAGACGGCGGCAGCAGCAGGTCGTCGCACCTACCTCACTAGTAATCACGCCGAGCCGAAGGCTCACTCTCAGATAAAAACCGTTTCGCACCTGGCTGTTAGAGACTCACTCTTTAACCTCGAAGGTCGGGGGCACATGTCGTATGTCGTGGCGGACAAAGGTGCTGCGCGCGCCAGTGGTGCCCCCGCGCCGCCAGCAGGTGTCACTGCTGGGGATGCAGCTACGGAACTCAAGCAAGCTTTTGGTTTATGCTGATGCAAACGCGGATATCAGCTGCAAGCAAGCAGCGACTCCCTCCTTTTTTCCCTGCTGCGAATCTTTGGGACGCAGCCAAGCCCTGTCTCTGCTCTCGTCACTCCCGACACACCACAGATGGTCAATGTGCCGCTAGCTCCTGCTGTGTGCAGCCTGCACCGCCAACAACAGTCAGCGCCGACCACCGGTGCGCACACGACGCCAGGTTGAAAGTGCTGCAAGATCTCGCCATTCGAGAGAGCTCTCGATCTCTCCACACACACTGAGCCGCGACGGCGCGCTGCTGAACCGCGATGCTCTCTGCGCAGCTGCTGAACCACGACGGAGGGTTGTTTGGAGAGAGCGGAAGGTTTTGTCGCATGACGACACGGCAACAGCACCATATCTTTCGCTGTACAGTAGTGTCAAGGCACCTGCCCTTCGGCGGCAGGAGCACCTGCCGACTCTCCTGTCTTTCCCCCCAATTCACACACACTTGGGTGCGTGTGTCATGACAGATCGTTTGCTATCCATTATTTTAAGATACCTTTCTAAAAGATAGTCCACTTTTTTTGAAAAGGTGGGTGCGAAGGTTTGTCACACAACAACCAACCGCGCGCACGTCATGACAGAGGTCGCGCGCGTGCATGTACAATGTGGGATCCATGGACATCAATATCAACCACACCTTCCCACAGCATTGTGCACAATGCCAACAATGTTTTCGTGTGTACGCCAAAAAGTGTAAGTAAACGGCGCTCCATTGTACAGTGTACACTCTCTGCTCTGTACTTCGTTCACACTTGTTATTTTGAGACAAGGCACGAGGTGCGCGTGGGCACAGACAGCACACCCCTTTTGAGCAGCACGCAGCAGCTTGCAGAACAACGCCGAAACAGCGAGCCGCCGCGGCCGGCACCCCCAACCAAAACGCTTCCATGCGCACAAAACCGTGTGCATTCACAGCAGCAGCGCACAGCAGCGCCGCGACCGAAACGCCCCCCCCCACACACGCGCGCGCCGCCAAAAACTTCAAGTGCCCGACGTGGCCGCGTTTAGCATTGCCGTGGCTGCCAGTGCACGCGCCACCCCACCCCTCACTGCGCCTGCATGTGGAGGCCAAAGCCAAAGCGGTGCCTGTCCTCGGCGTGGTTGAGCTGTCCCGCAAACAGGAGGTGCGCGCTCGGCAGGAAGCGCACCTCCAGGTTGCCGTCGACGACGCCGTTGCCGTTGACGCCAAAGTGCAGCTTCGACTGCTTGAGGTTGAACTCGGCGCCTGCGGGGGGGCGGCGGCGGCGGCGGGTGGCGCCAGGGCATGGTGAGCCGCTAGCGTGGCGGGGCAGGGTTGCGCGGAAATGTGTGTGGGCGTTCGGCATGTGCTGGGCCAGCCACCATGCAAGAGCACCAGACATTACCCACACACGCCTGCACCAAGCTGTTAGCTATTGCTATCGTTCTCAAAACATTAGCCATGCATGCTGTACATACGCTCTGTACGCGGCGTATATGGCTCGCTCATACTACTAGTAGTACACGTTTTCGCGCAACCCCAAGGGGAGGTACACGGCAGGTGGCCCGGCAGCGGTGAGACGCACTCGTGTTGCCCCACACTCTGCACACACGGGTGCGGGCAGCGCTGCAGCTGGCCGTGCACTGCCAGCCGTTTCCTGCTGCGCAGCCCTGCCGAGAGGCGCTGTCTCGGCTGCGGCTGCTGTGTGCGTCGGCTACTTCAACTCACCTACCTGAAGTTTGTGGGCGTCTCACAAAGACGGCCGAGTTTGGTGATAGCGCGCCACAGCGGAGTGAAAGTGCACGTGCACAACCACTGATGGCCATGCTGCCTCCAGTCGCGCGCACGTCATGTGCACCTAAGCGGAGTGCGCAATCAGCGCAGAACCATGTGTGCGCATCCGGCTGCCAGTGTTTGTACTACGCTGGTACAGTGGTGGTGCCCACTTTTTCCTTGTCCACCAAGGGCGCCCAGGGACGACAGAGTGCCCAACGGCATGCCGGGCAAACTGTGGCAAAACAAGGATTAAGCAGGCAGCGCGTGACCCAGTTTGCACTCACCCAGCTGCACCTGGCCCGCGGACGGCTTGAGCGGGTTGAGGGACAGCTCCGCCGCCAGCTGCACCCTCTCGTTCACCTGCCGCGTGTACTGCATGCTCACCATGCCCTGCGTCGGCGCGCGCACACACACACAGCAGCAGGGGGGCGGTTGAGCAGTGTACTGCATGTGCACCATGCCCTGCGTTGGCACGCGCACGCGCACACACACAGCAGCAGCGGGGGTTTGAGCAGTGTACTGGATGTGCACCATGCCCTGCGTTGGCGCGCGCGCGCACACACACAGCAGCAGTGCGGGGTTTGAGCAGTGCGCAGGTGTCGGCGTCTGTTGAACTGCTTTAGGTGCGCACATCGCAGTGCATGTGCGCACACGCAGTCATGTGTGCACTTCAAACCAAGTACTTCAAGAAGTACTCGAAGTACATGGCGGGTGCAGTTTGCTGCTGCGCACCCCACAGTTGCAAACCAACCACATTGTAATGTAAACACCCAGGTCGCACAAACTGGACCAGTTCTAGGCGTGTTCTTGGCGTGTTCTTGGCGACTGTCCGCAGAGACGAACCTGGCCCAGGCACGTTCTTGGCAATTGTTCGCAAAATGGACCAGCACTAGGCACGTTCTTGGGACCTGTCCGCAAACAGTCTCACCTGTTGCAAGAGGAAGGTGCCCATCCATGTTGGCGCCGTGTACATAAAGCCATTTTCAGTACTTTCTAACTTTAGGCACGTTCTTGGGAACTGTCCGCAGAAAGGCGCACCTGTTGCAAGAGGAAGGTGCCCATCCAGGTCGGCGCCGTGTACATGGAGCCCACGGACATGGGCGTGTCCCCCTGCGCCTCGTTGTACAGCATGTCCATGCCCATGCTCAGGCGCGGCGTCAGCGCCTGCTCAGCACAACGTGGGCGCATGGTACAAGTGTGCTCAGCACAACACGCGCACACGGTACACGCGCATGCAGTCGTGCTCAGGTGTGCTCAGCACAACATGCACACAAGTTCCACGCTAGCATACTTGCGCTGGAGTGCGCCACGTTACACCCAGTCGTGCTCAAGTGCGCTCAGCGCAACACGCGCACACCGTACATGCACGCATAGGTGTGCTCAATCGCGCTCAGCACAACTTGCGCACACAATACATGCACGCATAGTTGTGGTTAAGTGTGCTGAGCACACCACATGCACACGGTACACACAGCTCTCCTTAGTTGTTGGGGAGCGTAGGTTGAGAGAAAGGGGCGCGTGCAGGGCGTTGCCGCCCGCTCAGCACGGCATCGGCAACCAGTGCGCTGTTGTTGAAGTTGCCATTGAGCGGCCACCAGCGGCAGCAACGGCAGCGCAGCACACCAGAGCGTGACGGCAGCGACAGGCGGCACGAGCGCCCCTCACCTGGTTGAAGCTGAAGCCGCACAGCTGCGGCGCCAGCGTGACCGTGACCTCTAAAGTTGAACTTATCACAGGTAAACTTCAACTTGCGCTGTTGTTGAAGTTGTGATTGAGCGGCCCCACCACCGGCAGCAGCAGCAGCAGCAGCACAGGCAGCGCAGTGCACCAGAGCGTGACGACAGCGCCAGGGGCCACGAGCGCGCCTCACCTGGTTGAAGCTGAAGCCGCACAGCTGCGGCGCCAGCGTGACCTGGCACGCGCTCGACTCGTCGCGCATCTCCACGGTGCCCATGATGTTGTCCGACTGGCCCACGGAGAACTGCACCTTGGCCAGCGCGGGGCCTGGTCAGCGCAAGAGGCAGTAGCGCAAGTGTGCTCAGCAGCAGCAGGTGACACCAGCTCTGGCTGCTCAGCGCAAGAGGCACCAGACCTGGCTGCTCAGCACAGAAAGGGGCGGCGAGAGTGTGCTCAGCAGCAGCAGGCGACACCAGCTCTGGCTGCTCAGCGCGAGAGGCTGTGGCCAGCGCGGGGTCTGCTCAGCGCGAGAGGCAGCGGCTAGAGTGTGCTCAGCAGCAGCAGGTGGCACCCGCTCCGGCGCCCGGCGCGGTCATCTATGCTCTGTGCGCCAACACAGCCGCGCCTTTTCACAGTTTCCACCACGCTGCGCTGTCAGCGGTGGGGGGGACTGACACACCCCCAGGGTGAGATCAGCGAGGAGGAACTGTGCGGTTACGCCACTGACAGTTACAGCGCATTGCTAGGGGTCAAGGCTGATCCACTGACAGGGGTGTCTGCAATGCAGGGCACAGTGCTCAGCAGCCACTGCAGCACCGGCATGCGGCCCAGCGCATGCGTGCACTGCCAAGACATTGCGGGTGGTGTGCATGGGTATCGTGAAGCGCTGTGCGGCGCACGGCCGTGGCGCGACTTCAACTCTGCACGGGGCATCAACCTCAACTGTGTGGCGCAGGCGGCCACGGCATAACTTCACTTTTCAAACTGTGCCATGCACTTCAGTCACCGGCGGCGCCGGAACAGCAACTTGAACTGTGTGGCGCAGGGCGGCCATCACACAATTTCAATGTGCAGGCGGTGCTGTGTACTACGGCACCACCGGAGCAGCAACTTCCACTGTGAGGCACAGACTGGCCATGGCGTGACTTCACCTGTGCAGGCGGTGCTGCGTACTTCAACAGTCGCCGGCAGCACCGGAGCAGCAACTTGAACTGTGAGGCTGCTCAAGCAGCTCCGGGTGTACTTTTTCTAGTCACCGGTACCGCATCCGGAATACCGCGCACTCAGGTCGGCTCTAGCAATAGCACTGTGTGTGTGTGAGAGCAGGGTCATGCAACACGGGGCCCGGCGGCGGCGGCTCACCGATGCGGTCGCATGAAAACGTATTTCTGGTACATACTACAGTAGTAACTTGCACTATTCGTTCAAAACATCAGCCATACATACGCTGTGTATACGCTCCTTATATGCGGCGGCGGTGGCTCACCGATGCGGTCGCATGAATAACGTACTTCTGGTATATATATTACTTCCACTATTCTTTCAAAAAAATTAGCCATGCATACGCTGTATATACGCTGCTTATATGGCGCAGTCACCAATGAGGTTGCACGAAAACGTGTATACGGTACATATCTCTGAAGTATTACTTCCACACCTCTTTTCCAAACAGTAGCCACATACGCTGTATATATGCTCCGTATATGGCGTACTCACCGATGGGCCAGAACACGCGGCCGTCCAGGTCCCCCTCTCGCGTAATGCGGCCCACCAGTACCTGGTTATCGGACAGCCCCACGTGCGTCGAAAACACGCCCGCGTTGCCGCCCTGCACCATCTGCGGTGCTCAGAAGCGGCGGCAAGTGCATCAGCGGCAGCAGGTGTTGAGCAGCGGCGGCAGGTGCATTGGCGGCGGCAGCAGGTGCTCAGCAGCAGCACCAAGGTGCACAGGTGCATTGGCGGCGGCAGCAGGTGCTCAGCAGCAGCAGCAGGTGCTCAGCAGCAGTCGCAGGTGCTCGTGTGCTCAGCAGTGGCAGCAGGTGTTCGGCGGCGGCGGCGGAAGCACAGCGCTCTTATGGAACTGTTCGGCGAGCGCGCTTTGACATCGCTCAGCGGCAGCGGCAGCATGGGCACGCCACAGCGGGGCGAGGCCTGCTGGTGAAGGCAAGGGTCAATGCCGCGTGCTGGCAACGCGTCACACACCATCATGTCGCCACCACGGCAACTTCCCAGCCATGCACAGGTGTAGTAGCCACGTTGCGGTGCCAACTGCGTGCCTGCCCGCGTGCAACGTGTGCCAAGCTCTGCTGAGCAGGGCACATGCCACGCTGCTGCTGCTGCGGGCATACGCCGGCGCACCAGCGGCACCAGCAAGCGCGCCAACTGCGCAGCCGGGAGCTTCAGCGCGTCATGCGCACCAAGCGGGTGCTGCCGCGCAGCACTGCAGTGCACCAAAGGAGAGCTGCAGACATGCCATTGCTGGCTGGCTGCCAGGAGAGGGTAGCCATGTGCTGACGGATGCAGCGGCAACGCACAACAGCAGCGCTGCACACCAGCCAGCGACTGCAGGGAACGCTCCAGCCCGCCCCAGCAGGGACAGATGCACACCAGCGGCAGCAGCAATGCCCAGCAGCACCAGCCTAGTGCCGAGAAGCAGCAGCAGCAGTGCTCAGCAGCAGCAGCAGCAGCAGCAGTGCTCAGCAGCAGCAGCAGTGCTCAGCAGCAGCAGCAGCAGTGCTCAGCAGCAGCAGCAGCAGTGCTCAGCAGCAGCAGCAGTGCTCATCAGCACGTCTGTGCGGCATGGTGCTCAGCGTTCTGGAACTCACCGACGACCCCAACTGCACGGAGTGCGCCGTCATGAAGTTTGGCGCGTGAATGCTCAGCAGCAGCAGTGCTCAGCGGTACATTTGTGTTTGTGCGGCAAGGTGCTCAGCGCTTGGCACTCACCGACGAACCCAACTGCACGGAGTACCCCGTCATGAAGGCTGGCGTGTGGATGCGCTGCAGGTCCACCTTGAGTCCGTCCCACGTGTCCACCTTTGACACCATGGACACCCTGTGGAACTGGTCGCTGAAGACCCCCGGGCAGGTGATTGTTTCCGGCTTGCCGCGCACCGCCTCCTCCGCCTGCTCCTGTATGGTCAGCTGCTCCTGCGGCTGCTGCTGCTGCTGCTGAGCACAAGCGAAGAGGAAGTCACTGTTACGCTGATGAAGCATGCATGTAGTCATAACGCACGCATTGCCTGCCGCTGCTGCTCCTGCTGCTGCTGCTGCTGAGCACAAGCGCGTGCAGGGTCAAAGCGGAAATTAAGACTCAATCTCCCGGAGTGGCAATCACAGAGGAGCCATACTGTATTGCCACGCTGTAGTGAAAAAAAACAGCGTCAATAAAACTTTTAAAATATCTCGTCTAGAATTTCGGCGATGGGTATGTGGAAACGAGGAACTGCCACATAAAAAAGCTTTGTGCCTTGTGGCAGCTGAGTCAGCAAAAGGCAGCACTCCCTCCCGGAGTGGCCACACAGAGCAGCCACGCTATAGTGCAAATGCCACAGTATCTAGTGCAAAACATGCGGAAACGAGGAACTAACACAGAAAACGCTGCGTGCCTTGTGGTGGCCTAGCGATTAGTTTGTTATGAGCAGCACAATAGGCTCCGACCAGCAAAGTAATGGTACAAAGCTTTACAGACTATCACACCAGAAGCAAACTTTGCATATCGCACGCGAAAGCCTCAATTCTGGCTACTAGTGTGCACTTGTGGGGTTGGTCGGGTATGTTAAGTCGTTCCAGGTTTTGCAGCTGCACCTAGCGGCACTGCACCTCAACAGGAGGGAACGGTCAGCGAACGGCGGGTGCTGGTAGCGCTGGCGGGCAGGAGCGGCCGCAACCTTGGAGCAGGCGGAAAAGAAAAGCGAAAAAAAAGCCAGCATGCTGCACCACAGCCCACTCCAGCAACATGGCAGGCTTCCACCATAGGAAAGCACAGTTGGTCCTGCGGCTGGGGCGCCGCCGGGCAAAGAGACTTGCTAATACGACGATAGGCCACACATGTAACGTATATGCTCGCTATGCCTGCTGGATACGCGTACCCAGGCAGAGAGATGAACAGGTAGGTGCACACACTGTTGTGACTAACCTGCTCTGGTTGCGGTGGTGCTGCGTCGCATCTTGCCACAGAGGGAGAGAAGAAGGGCAGAAACACGGCGCCGGAGAACGGCCGCCTGCTGCCAGCACTGCTGTCAGCATTGGCAGCATGTGTTCTTCCGCCGTCAGATTTGTGCATGTCGCCACGCCCCTCGCCACGTGAGGCGGCAGCGGCGGCAGCGGTGGCAGCAGCAGCCACGCCTCCCGCTGCTGGTGCTTGGCTAGCCGGTCGCCGCCCTGACGATGCGACTATGAACATCCTGCCCAGGCGCAGATGGCGCTACCTGCGGTGGCGTGCAGCGAATGTATAGCAGAGCTGCCGCTGCCCCTGCCGCAGCTGCTGGCGCTGGCGGCGCTGCAAACCAACGCTCTGGTTGTGACTTTTGTGCCTCATGAGGATCACAAACAATGCGCCAAGAGCGCAAACAAGCGCCGAACAAGCGCAAACAAACGCCAAACCAAACGCGGGCGAAACCCACATGCGTTGACTTCAGAGGTGTGTTAGTGAAGTGAAGACCCCCTCCTTTGTGTGCGGCTTTGCTTGGCTTGTGGTGCACAGGCAGCAGCGGGCAGCTGACGCCTATCTCATCACCACCTTCGTAGGCGGAAGGCAAGGCAGGTGGGCGACGTTGTGCTGGAGCAGCTGCTGGATGTGGCTGCCGCACCGGACAGCTGTGGCGGCTTGCATCCTTGTCTTGTTTGCTCGACGCGCCGCTTTCAGAGAAGCAGCACCAGACCAGGATGCCGCTGCCGATATTGCTGTCGGCGCGCGCTGGCCACCCAACTCGTAGCAGCTGGCAGCTGCACCAGATTCCTCGCATCTCCGTTCTTCTGTCGGGAACCGCATGTTGCCTCCTCCCGCCGCTGCCTGCCGTCGCCACTGCCTTGGTGCCCTGACCGCTGCTTGCACACCGCACCTCCGGCCTTGGGTTGCAGCAGTGGAGCACCATGGGTAAGGGCAAGCCCAGTGGCATCCGCGCGGGGCGCAAGCTGCGCATCCACAGGCGTAACCAGCGATGGGCGTCAAAGGTGACCCAGCCTCCGCATCCACCCGCTCCGCTGCAGTGCCCCTGATGCTGCATCTTGTGCGGCGCGCTGTCGCACCGCTGTTTTTGGCTCGTGCAGGACCATGTCGGTGTGTACCTGCATGGCCTCTCCAAAGCGTGTGTTTTGGCCACTTACCGAGGCCTCAAATATCTCTGCCATCGTCACAGCTGTCAGGCAGCAGCAACCCCGCTGCAGGTGTAATTGCTGGTTTGCACAAGTACTCAGCCAGCAAAGCCCGCGGTGCCGCTGCTGCTGTTGCTGCTGTTGCTGCTGCTGAGCAACACGTGGATTTTTTGCAAATTTGCACGCCCGTTTTGTGTGTCTGTGTGTATCTTGTAGGACTACAACAAGGCGCACTCGGTGACGGCCATGAAGGCCAACCCCCTGGGTGGCGCGTCCATGGCCAAGGGCATCGTGCTGGAGAAGATGTGAGTTGTGCTGAGCAAGATGGATTGTGCTGAGCAGGATGAGTTGTGCTGAGCAGGATGATTGTTCTCAGCAGGATGAGTTGTGCTCAGCAGGATGAATTGTGCTCAGCAGGATGAATTGTGCTCAGCAGAAGCAGCGCCAGCCCTGCGCCACCGGCGCCGGCGGCCACCAACGCTGCGCAGCCACTGCCTGCCTCTGTATTTGTCAAAAATACACTCATTAATCACTCGCAGGCCCCAAGTACTGACGATCAAACAACACACACCCAGTCAAGGACGAAGTGTCCCTGCATTCTTGCTGTCACTCTGCGCAAGCCAAAAAGTACATTTGGCAAGCCTGGCCGCACAGGCGCTGTGAAGCTGCACAATGAAGCTTAAAAAAATGTTTGTTGGGGCGTCTCATGGCCACCGGAGCAGCCACACAGCGCGGTGCGGTGGCGGGTGCCGGTGACCCAGCTTGACGCGGCGGCGGCATGGCGGATGGAAGGAAGGAGTTGGTGGGCAGCGCGGTGCCAGAGTGGAGCAGCCAGACAGCGCCATCCCCAGTGCAGCAAACGGGGGAGGGGGGGGGGGGGGGGGGGGAAAGGCCCTGGCACACTGCTGCGGTGCCTGGCTATGCACGTGCCGGCTGGTGCGGGTGCCTGCTGAGCACAGCACAGTGGCTGCAGTGCGGGAGGCCGTCGTGCTGAGTGGCACGGTGTTGAGTGGTTGATGGTGTGGGTGGTGGCTGGAGTGCAACATTTGCTGCGCACCTGCTGCCGAGCTGCCCAAATTGCAAAGAAAACAGGCGGTCTAAAGTGTATTGAGTCGGAGTGGGACATGTAGTCCTCGGGGGGGTGCCTGCACTGCACTCCACGTCCAGTAGCAGCAGCCTAAAGTGGTGGCCTTCCTTACCTGGGTGGCACATGCCCTTATGGGGTACAGGCGGCACCCGCCACGCTTGGCATGAACCATGATACAACGGTACAGGCAAGCCATCCTGGCGCTGTTGCCTTGAGATGCTGCATTGCGAGAGACGCACACAGGCGGTGTGTGCGTGCTGATAGGTAGGCGCAGGCTCGGCAGAAAGTGTGTGCCCAGCAGCATGTGTGCGCTCAACAGGAGGCCTGTGCTCAGCAGGAGATCTGTGCTCAGCAGAAGGCATGCGGTCAATAGGTATGACGTGTTTGCTGTGAAGAAATCCTGTGCACAGCAGGAGGCATGTGCTCAGCAGCATCTGCTCGGCCACATGGTGTGTGGGGGAGCTGGGCTGGAGCTTGCCGCTCAACTGCCTCGAGGGGAGGGACCAGGCATGCTCCCGCATTCACCTGGCGGGCGGGCCATCCCCTCAGTCTGGTCTGGTGGTGGCTGGCCAGGCATGCAAGCCCTCACTGTGTCTGTAGCTGGTTGTGTCGGCGCAGGCGGCAGACCGGGCTGCGGTGTGCTGCACACGACACACACCATTTTTTGGTTCACCCCCAAAACCAACAACCAAGCTTGCCACAACCAAGCTTGCTACAGTTTTTTCTACTCATTTTTAGGGCGCGTTGTGACGCGACCTACCGGCTGGGGCGCGCTGTGGAACCTGCAGGCACTGCTCAGCACTGCCAGTGTGCTCAGCACAACTGGTTGCATGCCGCTGACCCTGCGTGCCTGTGTGCCGGTTGCCGTGCGCGCGCGTGCTGTCCCCGCAGCGGCATTGAGGCCAAGCAGCCCAACTCTGCCATCCGCAAGTGCGTGCGCGTGCAGCTCATCAAGAACGGCAAGAAGATTGCCGCCTTTGTGCCGCGCGACGGCTGCCTCAACTACACGGACGAGAACGACGAGGTGCGCCTACTACTGCTGAGCAAAGTGCTGCAAGGCATACACTTTGTGGAAGTATGTTCGTATATATATATGGCATATATAGAGATATAGTAGAAGTATGTATGCATGTATACATGCCGCGCGACGGCTGCCTCAACTACACGGACGGAACGGCGAGGTGAGCCTTGCTGCTGCTGGGCAGAGTGCTGCAGTTGACGTATTGCTACTGCAGTGCTACGTAACGTACCATCAACTACTAGAAGTACGAAAATGGGGGGGTGAGCCCCCGAGCCCCCTGCTTCTGAGGAGCAGACTGTGCGGTTGGTGTATACTGCAGTGGTCCGTAATGTAGTGTCAACTACACGGACGAGAACGACGAGGTGAGCCGCCCTCGCTTCTGCTGAGCAGACTGTTGCAGCTGGCCTACTACTACTATGACTTGAAGTAGTGTATTGAAGTAGCACATAGAGTAATGTAATGCAGCGTCAACTACACGGACAAGAACGATGAGGTGAGTAGCCTTTGCTTCCGCCGAGCAGAGTGCTGCAAGGCATATGGCCGCATGTATATGAGAACTCAATCTAGGAGCGATAAACTCTAGGTCTGCTCACCGGTAGGGGCCGTCACCCTGGGCGGACCCGTGCAAAAGGGTGAATATACATGTAGTTTTAAGTATGTATGTATGTATATATATGGTCATACATTTGTGCCGCGCGACGGCAGCCTCAACTACACAGACGTAAATGACAAGGTGAGCCGCCCCTCGCTTCTGCTGAGCACAGTGCTGCAAGGCATATGGTCGTATATATATATGAACATTTACTTCAGAAGTATATATTGAAGTATTATACATATGGCTCCACATAATGTAGCTGTGAAAGCACACGGACGAGGACGACGCGGTGAGTTGCCCCTGCTTCTGCTGAGCAGAGTGCTGCAACCTGCATACACTACTGTAGTGTGCTACAGTAGTGCATGATGTAATGTATACCTCGTCGTTCTCGTTCGTGATGGTGCATCAATATCAAGCATGCTTTCCAAGCATGCTGTCCCCTTTTATGGTCGACGAGGTCGCGATGCTCAGCACTATGCGCAGATTGCGCCTGGAATGTCGCTGCGGTACTACAGTGCTGTACATGCTGTACATGTACTATATGTATGTATAGTATGCACATACTTCAAGAGTATACAGCTGCTGTTGAGGCTGTGGGACATGACTTTTGCTGCTAAGTGCAATTTGCAAGGTAGCACTGGTGCAATGCAAGCAGCTGCATTATGCCGCACCGGAAGGTGGCAGTGGTGGCACGCAAACATTGTTTTATTTGTTGTGTGGCCGGGTAGTGCTGTGCACAGCGGCAGTGGTGCCCAGCGCTGCAAAATGGCCCCGCTGCTGACCAAAGTGTGGTGCACAAGCCTGTGCGGCATGGCACCACTGCTGAGCAGAGTGCTGCAGTGGCACAATCTTTCAGCAGTTTCCAACATCGAAACTGGTGTTCATGGGCAACTAGGGTGCTTGGTAGCGGCTTGCGCCAAGCAATGTTGGGTGGCGGTCCCATTTATGAGTAGTACACACACGCACGTGTGTGTCGTTCGCTGCATTGTGAGCAGTTAGCAAGGGAAGTGGTTCACCATGTTGCAGCCGGCACATCGAGTGGGCCGCTTGATTGGTCATGTGTTTTTCGGTTACGCACCTGTGTGCGCGCGGCTGAAAGCGAAGTTCAATGAGACAGAGAGCTTGTGTACCCAAGGCCTATTGAAATAATACTGCAACTAGCACCAAAACACGTGCAGCTCAGTTTGAAATCGTGCAGAGGCAAACAAGCGCGCAGATGGGAGCTGCATACATGCAGCGTACATGCCTAATGCTGTGAAAAAAATGTCAGGAGCAGCTTGGCACAGGCGTGTGGGCTATGTCTGGTGCTCTTGCATGGTGGCTGGCCCAGCACACCCAATGTTTTGACAAGAAAAAAAACGCCCATACATGTTTTTTCGTGCAACTCTATGCGCAGGTGCTCATCAGCGGTTTTGGCCGCCGCGGCCACGCCGTGGGCGACATCCCGGGTGTGCGCTTCAAGGTTGTCAAGGTCGCGGGCGTGTCCATCCTCGCTCTGTACAAGGGCAAGAAGGAGAAGCCCCGCTCCTAGACAGCTGTGCACTGCGCGCGCGGCAAACGCGCGCCGCTGCTGTCGCTGCTGAGCACTGCTGCTGCTGAGCACGGCTGCTGGTGAGCAGCGCTGCGGCTGCTGAGCACGGCTGCTGCTGCTGAGCAGCGCGCACTGCGGAGCGCGCCGCCCCCGCCCGTGCACCACCGTAACGCACCGCTTTTCTGCCCCCACTCGGTCCGCGGTGTGCATGTCAGTGTTTTGCCTGCTGACGTGTGTGTTTTTGTTCTGGCGGTGCCTCTCGGTCCGCGTGCGCGTCAGTGTCTGGCTGCTGTGTCGGGTGACGCACGTGCTGTTGCTCTGTTGCACGGCCTTCTGTGCATGTCGCTTGTGACTCGCTCGCATGTTGCAGGCACCGTGTGTGTGACGCATTCGCGCACACTGTTGTGTGTAGCCACCACCCTGGCCATCACTGGCGGGCAGGCGGTCTTGCTGTTGACCTGGGTGCTGTGCAAGGCTACAGCAGCCTGGATGTGCTTGCTTCACACTGCTGGCACAGCCTGAGAGTGTGTTGGTGCACTGGACGCTGCGAGCACTCTGCTGTTCTACTTGAAGTAGCAAGATTTCCCTGCCAGCCATGATGTTTGAGCCATGAGCTGTGTTGTTGGTACTGGTAGCAATGTGTACCAATAATCACCTGGGAGGACACAGGTAGGCTTTCTTGCGAGAGTAGTGGCAGAGTGTGAGGTGACTGCCACATAGCCAGCATGCAAACCTCCGGCAGTTGGTGGCAGGGCGGCTGGGCGTGTGTAGCCAGACTTGCATCTGCTTTCAAAGTGTCACAATGGCAGCAGCGCCTAATGATGGACACAATTCTTCTTGCAAGTTTTTGCATTACTCACAGAGACATGAGGGCATGTGCGCACCGGTATAAACTGCGGATAGCTTAGTCAGGCGGGTAGAGGGCGCTCAGCAGCGAGAGGTTGAAGTTTAGGCGGTGCTGCTAAGTTGAAGTTGAGGTGCTTGTTCGAGCAGGGAGGTGCTTGTTCGAGGGCGGGCGCGGCGCCAGGTACCGGTGCTGCCGCCAGGGGAGTGGAGGGCCAGTTCTCAACAATTAGTTCCGACGTGCTACGCTGAGGCACGACTGACAGCTTCGTATGCCAGCGCGCTACACAAGTGACCACAGTGTGAAGCTCATTGGTACACTGCGCCTGCCGCATCGCCAGGGCCCGAACAACGGCATGGGAGGCCGCGCCAACTGGTCGAGCGCCACTCAAAAAAGGCTGCGCTTGGGGGTGCGGAAAGCCCTGTGCGCTGGGCTAGGGACAGCCTGGGACGTGTGTGCGATCTGCATCCCCACTGGCACCCGACCGGAGCCAGGTCAAGAGGCGTGCGGAGCGACTGTGTGGGCAGGCCTCGGCCCGCCATAGGGTATACCGCTGCCTGGAGTCCCTACCTCACACAAGCGACCTACTCGTGTGCTCCTACTTCTAGCAGGTCGACTTGTAGCCTGCCGGCTGCTCAGGCCTGCATGCTTGCCGTACCTTGTGGTTGTTGTTTTAACAGGACAAACTGTGACTGTGTGGAAAAAGCGTCACGCATGGCCATTGTTCCATACCGCCATCCATGACCTGAGTTCTTGCACGCCCACCAGTGAAAAGCAGTAAAACTACTACCGCTACTTCTTCTTTAAGGTATGTGTACCGGCTGGCAAGGTTGCCAAAGTTGGCACGATGCACAACCATGTTGGCCCTTTGTGCCACACCCGGCTGCCATGTACTCTCTTGAAACTCCTCTTAGGGCGCGGGAAGCCCTGTGCACATGAGTGAAAAAAGCATGACCAAGCATGCTGTCTCCTGTTGCCATGTACCCTGTACGCAAGGTAATCGAGCAGACTTCCAAGAGCCTGAACTGTGCCAGCAGGTAGGAACTACAGTCGAGTTTTGTCTGTTCACACACACTGGTCCACAGAGTCCTGATCAAGCTGGAACCTGTCCTTCACGAGTGTGGCAGTGCGGCCGCAGGCAGTTCGAACTCAGCCAGAAAATCGCGCAATACCTCTGGTCCACTCGCAAACCCTGGCGCCCCCACACAGAGAAGAGAGCCCGCACACTGGCACCCTATTGCTGCCACACACCCCTCTCATCATAGCCCCGGACATTTTCACGTCTTAAACATCACAGCGACCACACGCTGAGTGCCATATCATGCACACAGTATGCTCATGAACACAACACTGAGGCAGTTCACAGCCACCAGCACCGGCACCGCCAGCCGCAACCGCATGAGGTGGCTGGGCGTTGCCGGGCATGGAGGCCGCACGTGGGGCTATCCTGCGAGGGTGGACAACACAGGCAGCGCAGGCAGCACCAGCAGCGGCAGCGGCAACGAAGGAGAGAGTGAGACGAGCAGATTGCAGGATTGAATTTGTGTGGCGCAACAGCAGGGTGTGGTGTGCGGTGCGGCTTGCCTCATCGAAGAGCAAAAGTGACAGCATTGTGTGCTCAGGTGTTAAACGATAAATTCTTGTCAATCACCGGCAGCAGCAGGCATCACCACGGGACAGACTGCCATTCGCAGGATACAGGCACATCCCAGGCTGGGCACAACACCTCACCTGTTTTGCACCAGGCACTGGCTGGTGGTCCGCGTGCGAGCAGCAACTTGTGGCTGTGAGAGACTGTGCTTGGCACGGACTTCACGCACTGCCGCTGCTGTTGCTGTACGGCATGAGCGCCAAGTAGGAAGAGCAGCCACCTCCTTGCAAGGCACCACGCCAGCGGCGGCTCTGTCGCAGACTAGAAGAATCGATGGCGATGGCGTTGAGTGACCTATAGCTGCTTGCGGTCGAGACGTTCAGGGGTACGCACCTGTCCCAACGTTGAAGTGTCGTTGTTGGTTTATTGTGTTGTGGTTTAAACCAAAAACCCAAAGCAAAACCCAGGGGCCGTACATGGCGGGCTGCGGCCCGGGTTGGACATCAAGGAAGAACCC
>JAULBY010021477.1:0-18548 GCA_032358315.1 Ophiocytium majus | reverse complement strand
ACCTGTCTGACTTCCTGGTCACACGCACCGTGTGCAAAGGGCTTTCCGCGCCCTAAGCGGAGTTTAATAAGAGTACATACACCGTCTAGTAGTGCCTATTTAAGACCCCCCTCCATAAATAGGGAGGTTTTAACTGGGCGACCCTAATGACTTATCCCCCTTTTAACTGGCCGTCCATGATTATGTCACCCCCCCATAAAACTGCCGCATCCCAATTACTGCCCCCCCCCCTATAACCACCGGCACCTAATGTTTTGCACCCCCCCACCCAGCACGGTCAGCACACTGTGTCAGCCTGTTTCTGGGGGGCCATGTATTGTTTCATTGCCGAGGTAGGTTGGTGCAGCAGCACGGGCGGCAGCAGCGTCTGCCTCCTCTCATGAGAGGTCAAAACAGAGCTATGTCCAGGCTGTGCCGTCGGTGCTGCCCACCGCCCTACCTAGAGCTGCCCCCCACCGCCCTACCTAGAGCTGCCCCCCACCGCCCTACCTCTGCCTCCCCGCCCTACCTGCACGGGTGACCTTGGGGGTGCGCCTCATCCTTACCTCCCTGATGCGCCAGTTGACCGCCACGGACTCTGGCGCCCGGCTGCTCGCCACCGTCGTGCAGCACCTGTCTGACGCAAACGCCGGTGACGGCGATGCTACCACCACCATCGCACTGCTCAGGCAGCTGCTTGCCAGGCCCGCCGGTGCTGACATGATTGTCAGGCTGCTGCGGGCGATCATCAGGCATGGCGGCTCGGTCAGCCCCACCGCCAGCCCTGGCGGGGGTAGTGGCCGCGGTGGCGGCGGCGTCGTGTCCTTCCTGCGGCAGCTCCTGGCTGCGGATGGCGGGATGGGCATGGCGGCTTCGCCGGTGCCCCACCTGCTGCCCCTGCTGCCGCAGCTGGTGGCGGCCGGCGGCAGCAGCGCGGCCGCCACCATCACCTCCCTGTTTCAGAAGCTGACGCAGCCCGCTGTCCGCGGCATCGTCGGCGCTGCCACTGCGGTGCAGCGGTACGTGCCATCGCTCCCCACCTGGAAAACAGGCACATCCCAGGGGGTCCATCATGCCCCTGCCAGTGGCGGGCCAACGCTGCCGCACGACAGCTCGGCCGTGGCTGTGGCTCACCCAGCCCCTGCAGCCGTGGCGCCCTCGTCAGCGGTACCTACGGCCAGCACGGAGTGGGCGGCGGGCACCATGTGGAGTGGCGTAGGTGGCGCGCCGCCCTTCCCCTCCAGCCGCGCGCCGTCAGCTGCCGCAGCGCTTGACAATGTGGGTGGCTTTGATGGCGTGCCAGGGCAGGACCTAGACGAGCTGGCGGACATGTTCCTGCGGGACAACAGACTCGAGGCATGCACCCCGGACGTGGATACACGGCTGGACCGGGTGTGCGGCTGGGCGTCGCCACGCCCGCATCCGCATTGGCAGGCGGTGACGGCGTCAGACGACCTGGCGAGGCTTGCGCGCGATTTGCAGGTGGACGAAGAGCGGCTGCAGGCAGGCACGGGCATCATGCCCGCAGCTGCGGTGACGGACGGCGTGGACCTGGACACGCTCGCGCGCGAGCTGCAGGTGGATGAAGAGCTGCTGCAAGCTGCTGCAAGCAGCATTGGACGGCGGTGCCGCAGCGGGTGATATGCTGCGCACGTTGACGTCTGAGTGATAGTGGAGGTGCCCGGTGCAGTGGCGAACATGTCTGCACGTCGGACCGCCGCATGCCGTCGTGCCGGCGGTGCTGAAAGATGCCGCCAACATGGTGTGGCACAGCAGTTTCATGCATTCCCAGGGTGCCATGCATTGATTCCTGCCCTTTAGCTTAGCCGGGATGCAGCTGCCAGTGCCGCCACACAGCCTGCCGTGCCCCACAGTGGGTTTCTGCCATGGCAGTCACCTGTACCTGCTACAGTACTGTAGTGCCGTAAGCATGTTTTGTTCTTTAGTGTTGTTCGTGCCAGCGCAGCTGACACAGGGACCCCAATGCGTGCGCCGTGAAATACATATTTCACGGCGCAATGCGATTGCTCGGCTGTACTGTAGCGTCAATACAGTAACTGTGGTGTGCCGTTGCGCACGCTCGTCGTGAGCACGCGCTTGCCAGTGCTCTCGTTGAACATTCAGCCAGTGCTGCCAGTGGTAGTCAAAATCAAAGCGCGACAACCGTTACGGCCTGCAGGTAATCCAGCAGCATCCGGTGCCAGTGGCTATTCCAATTTCAAGCGCGGCGGCGCCGGAAGGGTTGCGGGCGTTGCCAGTGGACGCCAAGCACCGCGAATAGCTGCGGGTACGGCAGGCACCTGGGCCAATCAGCCCTCCTTCCATTGTGAAACACACACTAGTTTTTGATGGTTACTCGCGGCCAGAAATTTTCCTGCCTCTGTACCTTGCCCCCACCTGTGTCACATTAGGCACTAGGCATGCTGCACCAGCCTGACAGGCGTTGTGCATTCCTGACGTACGTCAACTTTAAGTAGCTTGTTGAATCATTGATCGGACATCACGCCGAACGCTGAGCAATTTTTGCGACCGCGACACACCGCGCAGGCAGCACCCGTCACTTCGCTGTGGAACAGCAGAGACGGTGCTGCACGCGCACGCAAGCTGGGTCAGAGAGCCCGCCCGCCCACCCCTCACTGTCCCAGGTGGGGGGCAGGCTGGTGCGTGGCCCCTGAGGGGATTCGGTTTGGTTTGGACCAATATTAATATAAAAAAGCATATTTGACACCAACAGAGGAAAACAAACATTGACCATGCATGTCAGCCCGGGTCACATGTGTCAGCACACTCATATCACATTTTTGTCTTCTCGGCTTCAAGTTTGGACATCCGGGTGTTGGGTGGCAGCCATGCTGATTTACTCATGGATGCATCAATAATTACCGTTGGGATGAACAGCCTTTGAGTGTCTGGAGCAGCATCATGCCGAGCGCTTAACATGGCACTGGTGAGACAAGTACAGAGGCAGGAAAGTCGCTACATGTAGCCGCATGTGGCTTTCCAAGGACTTACACTGATTTGTGTGTCAATATTATGGAAGTTGGCGCCGCCGCGTTTAGAGGAATTCGATTGGTCACTGGAGTATGCTGCTGGAAGTACCTGCGGCTGTTGGTGTGCCTTGATGTGGAAAAAATCATTCCATGAAGCATTGGCGCGAGCATGTTTTGTCGCGTGGCGCAATGGCGCACTGTTGACGCTACACTCGCATCAATCGGGGTGCCTACTGTAGGCATGTCAGCTTTGCCGACAGGCACCAACGAGCTACTACACCCCGTGAGTGCACTCATGATCCACCCTGACCTGGACACGACCGACGTGGAGACACATATTCGCCCTGCATGGGGCACCCACACTATGACTCTGACGTCAACGTCAGCAGCACGCCACCTGCATCGGCGTCAACTGCTGCCTGCAACAGCTCTTCGTCTACCTGCAGCTCGCGCGCGAGCGTGTCCAGGTCAACACCGCCCGTCACTACGACTGCGGGCACGCCAGTGAGTGCCTGCAGCAGATCTCCGTCCACCTGCAAATCGCGCGCGAGCGTCTCCAGTTCGACACCAGCCGCCACCGCGGATGTGGGAGCAGCGACACCCAGCCGCACACCGGCCGTGTCTGGCATGGGTGGGGTGCTCGCCGCGGGGCTGTCCCCCCGCAGCAGCATGTCCGCAAGCTCCTCCAGGTCCTGCCCTGGCACGCCATTGAACTCATCCCCGAGCGCATCTAACCGCGTGCAGCTGCCGGCGGGCACGCCCCCTGCGCCGCTCCACAAGGCGCCCGCTGCGCTGGCTGCGGGCACCGCTGACAAGGGCGCCATCGCTGCAGGGGCCAGGGGAGGGGCAGCCAGTGGCACCGCCAAGCCGCCGGGCAGCGTTACCCCGCCAGGGACCCCCGGGGATGCACCCGTTCTCCAGATGGGAAGCGATGGCATGTACTGCTGCACCGCCGTGGCGGCGCCGACAATGCCACGGACGGCGGGCTGCGTCAGCTGCTGGAACAGAGAGGTGATGGTGGCGGCCGCGCTGCTGCCGCCAGCCGCCAGCACTTGCGGCAGCAGGGGCAGCAGGCGGGGCACCAGCGAAGCCACCATGCCCATCCCGCCATCTGCAGCCAGGAGCTGCCGCAGGAACGACACAACGCCGCCACCACCACGGCCACCACCACCGCCAGGGCTGGCAGTGGGGCTGACCGAACCGCCATGCCTAATTATCGCCCGCAGCAGCATGACAATGATGTCAGCACCGGCGGGCCTGGCAAGCAGCTGCCTGAGCAGTGCGATGGTGGTGGTAGCATCTGATTCACCGTCGCCAGCGTTTGCGTCAGAAAGGTGCTTCACGACGGTGGCGAGCAGCCGGGCACCAGAGTCCGTCGCGGTCAACTGGCGCATCAGGGAGGCAAGGATGTCAACGCCTCCCTCAGTGCCCAGCACGCGCTGCACCAGCTGCAGTGCGGCGTCGTCACCGCCGACGCCACCGTCACCGCCACCACCACCACCACCGCGAGCGCTCGCGGTGCTGAGCCACTGCTGTAGCATCGACGCCACCGCGTCGCCGTTGTCAGCGGCCAGCAGTTGCTGCACCATGGTGGCGACCATGTTCGATGCCGACAGGCCGGCAGCGCCACCGTCTGCCAGCAGGAGGTCCAGCACAGCGTTCACGTCCAGCTGCAGTCCTCCTGAGGCCGACGCATTTTGCGTAGTGCTCACCGGAGCGGACACTGCCTCGGCTGGTCCGCTAGCCACGCTGCGGGGACCCTGCGGCTGCCCTGCGTAAGGCCGTTTCCTCAGGTGCTCAGAGTCGGGGCGTGCATCGCTGCCGGCGGCGTCACCATCGTCGCCGGTGTGTGGCGGCATTTGGGGGTCCAGCTTTGTGGACCCCCAGATGCCACCACACAGGGTGTGCATGCGCTCCGTCAGCTCGCCCATGTCGGGCGTGGCAGGCTCGGGCGCGGACGCGCCATGGCAGTGCAGGAGTGTGTACCTGCGGGCGCGCCAGCATGCATGCGCGTGAACGCCGCAGTCCTGTCTTTGAGGTCGCGAACCCGTGTATTTGAAGGTGGCATGCGCCGTGTACTTCGAGAAGTATATATACGCCATGCGCGCCGTACATACTGAACGGTTTTACAGCAAGTAACGCATGCGACCATTGTGCGCACAGGCGACATAATATATTATGGGGGGTATTTGGTGCTCTTGCATGATTTGCACAAAAAAAGAGTGAGTTTTGAAGGTTGTTGTGATCCAGACAAAGTGGGATAAGCTACGGAGTTTTGCAACCCAATGTCACTGTGACAGTGTTGTGCATAGTGATGCTGGGTGCGACCAACCTGAGCATTGCAGCGGCTGAACACCAGGTCCTGCCTGCTGCCGTGCTTTTCCCGCCGCCATGCCAACGGCGGTTGGTAGTGCCAAGGTGCAGACCTACAGGCGCGGCGGCCAGCAGGATCCTAGCCCAGGCCCTGATGGTGGTGGGAGTGCAGCCACGACAGGTACATTGCTGTACTAGTAGCAATATGCTACGCTTACATTGGAGTGCATAGTACTCAGCATGAGCTTCAGTCGCAACGACTGCCATCATATTGGCTAGCACCAGGGGACAGCGGGCTTGTCCATGCTTTTTCCAGTCACATGCACGCCCTGTGCACATGCACGCCATGTGCACAGGGCGTTCAGCGCTGCAAGCGGGTGGAATGAGTATAGCGTGCCTGCGGCAGCGTATGCAGCAACCGGGTCTGCCTGTGGCATACCTGGTAAAGATGCGGGGGTTGCCGTACAGCAGGTTGGTCGCCACAACCTTGTGAATCGCCATGCATTTCATCTCGCTGGCATTGGAGCACCAAGTGCAGGCGTGCCAGGTACCGAGGCGGGCAAGGGCACGAGCGATACAGACAGCAATGTCAGTGGCGCATGCTGTCACTTGGGATCGTTAGAAACAAGACGTGAACAGACCGTAGACGGCCGCCAACACTCAGGGCCTAAACCTGCCAGTCTCTGGGATTGTAGCACACCATGAAATGTCAAATCATGCATGTGGCGCTCCTATCTCAAGTGCCAACCATGTGCCCACAGTCTCATGCTAGGTACCTACTCAGCATGCCATATGTGCTGACAGCACTATCAGAGGTCGTTCCGGCACACAGGCCGTTCCGCACCTGCAGCAGCACATCTGCGCCTTGCCCTCCAGGTCAACAGGTAGCAAGTCCATGCCGTTGTTGTAGGTATTCATGTAGGCATTGTATGTTTGCACGGTTGCATCACACTCCTGCTCCAGCCCTGCGCTGAGCAACAATGCAGTCACCCTGCACAGACGCACATGCCATTGGGTGGGCACAAGGATAGTGCCCTGTTAGTTATACCACCATGCTTCGGAAAGCACGTGGCTTTCAGGCACTGCATGTCACATGCGCTGTTGAGAAAGGTTTGAAGAGGGGCTGAGTGGTGGGTGTCGTGCGCAATCAAAGACCATGGCTGCACACTCTATTCCAACACATGGCGACAATCAGCCCGCTGATCGCACTCTCCCATTCAACTTCTGTAGACGTCCGAATACTCCAGAAGGGATGTCCAGTCCCGCTCAAAAAGCAGACCGAACAGCTCTTTGCCGTGGTTTACCTGTGTGTGTGGGGGGGGCGTGTGCTGTAGAGAGGCAGGCACAAATAGCAGCAACCTTTGCGCCTCCTCATCGCTGACATCGATCTCACAGCAGCAACAATCAGCTGGGCACTGCGCCAGCAATGCTGCATTTATTCTTGCACCAGGCGGCACTTACTTACCAGTGCATTTCGTGCCTCAGAAACTGCATGTGCAGCTGGGCCGGTTGGGTCCTGAGCACACTGGCTATTCGCCGCACGGCCCGCAATGCGCCATCCTGCACACCATCCGCATTCACAGAGGCAGGCATCATGCATGGCACTGTCTTCAGGCTCCTGAATGCGGTGGGCACAGCCGACAGCCACATTGCCAGGCCGGTTGTTGTGCTTGGGCCAAAGAGCACTACGCCACTTGGTTGTCGACATTGGGTAATGCTCCTGAACAGCATACTTCTGAAGTATTTATAAATAAGTGTGCCTAATCACCAAGGCAATATCCGTGCGATCCAGACCCACAATCAAATACTTCAAGTATTCAGACAAGAGCGAATTTACAGCTCCTCCTAAACGAGCCCCCCCCTAGAGGGCCTTGGAAGGAAAAATGGAAGCCACCCCCCTTGTAGCCCTTGAAAATCTGCGTCTGCTGGTTTTAATTTTCTTTGGTGAAGTCGGATATTATGCTCAGCAACTATGTTGAACTTTGCGCATGCATGAAATTGAAGTTACAGGTCTCTGCCTCCCAGGGTGCTGCTCAGCACAACACCCCGCAGGACATTGCAAGGCTCACGAAGCTGAATTGCTCACTCCATGATGGCGCCGACAGTGTCCCCACAGTGTGTGTATGGCGTCCATACTCCGTACACCAGCCGCAAGTATGGATACATGTTTTGCAGTCCTGCTCACCTCACAAATATGATAGGATTGTCGGAATCGTAATATTTTTGCTAACTCAGTCTGCTGCATAATCATAATCGTAGCATTACGTAAGGTAACGTAAAGACCATTATGGTATACTAAGCATGCAGAATACAGCAGCATACGTGCAGACAGCGCCGTGCGCCCGGGCAGCTGCACCCCCGTGTGAGCAAACGCTCGTACCAGCGAAGGGTTCTCGATCAGATGCAGGCCCACGCTGTTGGTGAATAAGAAGTGGGCCAGGTCCTGCTTAGCGCCCGATGCACTGCGCTGCTGACGCGTAAAACACCCTGCAAGCTTTGCCGCCGCGCTCCTTTCCGTCCCCTCCACTCCCTTTGCAGCTCGGAACGCCGTCAGCGCCGGTGATGTGCTCCTTTGCCGTGCGTGTGAAGTAGCTGGCACCAAAAGCTTGTGGCAAAGCTCACAAATCAGGTACACATTGACACCCTCAGAGTGGTTGATGGCGAAGAACTTAGTTCAGGGCAGCTTGCCCGCCTCCTTGGTGGCTCGCAGCTTCCAGACAAGCTTCTCTAATGCGCTCTCGACGCCAGCCTGTGGTTGGCGCAAGCCGCCACCACCACCAACAAAACATGCCCCCCTCAGCACTGCCGACACCACCCGCCGTGCCATCGACACCCGCCACCCTGGCGGCGCCACCCGCACCTGCTGCACCAGCAGCGGACATGCTGCCTGCTGTGTGCCTGCGCAGCCGCCTCCCACCCTCGAGGCCTCCCCTAGCCGCCCTGCACCGTGCATGTGTGCATGTTGCTGTTCGGGCTCATTACCCTTTTTACGGCCCGCTTCAGAATTACGCCGTACTACAGTAGTATATCGTAGCGTAAATACTAGACAGCAATTTTTACGATTACGATTACGGCAACCCTACTTTGAAACATGGATACGTGTTTTACAGCCCTGCTCACCTCGTCCTGCATGAGCAGGCGCAGGAAGGCGACCCCCATATAAGTGTGCTGAAGCAGCACCGCAAAGCCCACGAGGCCCTTGCTCTCAAAGGTGGCCAGCAGCGCCTCCATCATGCGCGCAATGGGCGCGCCCATCGCGCGCACTTTGGAGAGGTCGCTGGTCACGCCCAGCACGGCGCAGAGGGCCATCAGCTGCACAGTAGGGCCAGCACAGGCGGCGCACGCATGCAGGGCGTCAGTGATGCTCCAGACACAACTTCGGTTGCAGTAGCGGCTTCTGCATCCGTCCATGAGTTCAGGTACTATAGGTATCGTCGATGATCGGAGTACACGACGGTATCCCCCTCCCCCCCACATAAGACGACCCCGATTAAGCAAAGGGGCATCAGCTGCGCAGTGGGGCCAGCAGCAGGCGGCACGCACATGCATGTCGGCGGTGATAAGCACTGCGTGCTGGCAAATACACTTGGCTGCTCAGCCCAGCACATGGCACACACTGCCAGCAAGTGGCACATGCAATTGCTTGTGGTGCTGCATGTTTGTAATAGCCTCTCTCAACAGCTCTGCCGCTGAGTGGGCCTCAATGGCTTTCGGCCTTTGCAATGCACCCCAGACAGAATTTTGCTGGTCAACATCAATGTGGAACTTCGCACGCTATGCTGTCTGTGCCCTGCCTCTGCTGCCCTTGATGCACTCTGTTGCTAGGTGTGCACGCTAACAAAATTGTCAAGTGCTGCTCCAGATGCGACGCGACTTCGGCCCTTAGTGGTGGGTCCTACGCCATGAAACATGTTGCGGCTGCTGCGCTGCAACGAGACGTGCACACCCTTTTCCACGAACTTGTCCACAGTGGGTTGTGCGCGCGGTGGGCACGCTGCTCCCAATTGCTTACAACTCGTTCAAGTGCCCGTGTGCCCCCTACTGTGTCACAGCTACAGTCACAGCGCCAAAAAGCACCACAGCAGCCCTGTGCCACGAGTTCGGGCTGTTCGCTCGTATGCCCGCCGCCATTGCCACGGCAGGGCGGCTGCGAACACGGGAGCTGGGTTGGAACACAGGCAATGACAGAGTCTACAAAACACCTCTGTTGTGCGCAGGCGGGGCTACACGCCTGGCAATCGGTGGCCCGGCATACCATGCCACCTGGTGGCGCTGCAGCCGGCGTGGCACCAACCATACTTGCCAAAATAACATGCGGTACTTGTTCTACGTCGGAGCGAATTGTTGATATGCACAGGATAGCGGATACTGTATTGGTACGCATAGTGCCCCTTTTCTGCACCTGGAAGTGATGTAGTTTAAGTGTGTGATGGTGCGCAGCATGGCATGAGGAAACCAACAGGCACGCAGCAGGTAGCCGCACACCGTGTGTGAAGCCTCTGCTAGCACCAGCAGAGCTCCACTACAAAGCCAGACAGACAGCAGGGCGGGAGAGCCGTGTCTTGCCCAGGCAAACCGTTGTGATGCCCACTATGCGCAGCCACACTGGATGCCATGCGCAAGTTTGATAACCTGTTATAAGGATGCGTGCTTATGCATGCTTCGCACAGCAATAGCACTGAGTGTATGTCACCGCACCTGCATTTCACGAATCTTGACGCCGATTCCGAGCTTGGTCCACACGGTGGTGCTGTGCAGCTGGTCGATCACCTCGACAGGCAGGCGGTCAAGATCCCCTCGCCCCACGCGCTCAAGCATTGCCCGCGCAGCCTCAAAGGCGGGCATGACCTGCACGAATGCGCAAAAGCATTTGAACCTGACTGCTCAGCAAAAAAAATGATCTGCGCAAGCCGCCCCGCAGTTGCCTGGGGGTGGTTTTGCGCTGCGTCGCAACCAGTTTTATAAGTGAGCGTCCTAAGGATGCGTCTGAAAGCAAAACCATCCCTAGACGATGCTGGCGGTGGATTTCGCAGCTGTGGTCTTAGTGGTGCAACCTGAACTGGTGCACCCACCGGCTATATCTGTACACATACTGCAGTAGTACTTCGAAATACATTGTACTTCGGAGTATTATGCTGTATACATACACAAGTAACTACTTCGAAGTATGCACTTCAAGTTTATTTCTTTGGCGGAACATGATGGTGGTGTCTGTCATTTAGCGGTGGGGTGCACCCCATTGGCCCCTCAGTGGAGCGCTGCCGGCGTGCGCACGCGCAACTGAGGCAACAGCAACACACAAGCTGTTGCAGCCGCCGAACAGAGGGCATCCGCCTCATGAGTGGGGGAGCAGCAGAGCACAGTGTGATGCCACCTAGCACCGGCAAAGCTCAGGCATCCAGTCAAACCCCCCATTCCTGTACCCCACCATCCCTGCACATGCCATCACAATGGACCCCCCCCCCCATATCAGCAGCTGCATGGAGCAGGTGCCACAGCAGCCCCTCACGTGGCACTGCGCTGTTGCCTCACCGTTGGGATGGCCAAAATGTTAATTCCTAGACATTGCGGTCTAACCCGCCACAGTGGCTGCAGCAACCTATGACGCCCTGCTCGTTGATTGCGGCCCGATTCTGCTGGGCACAAAGTATCACTGAAGCTGGTGCTATCGTTACAAGTTCACGGTGGAATTGCGTGACAATCCGACGGCATACTTTTGAGGGAAAATACACTGTTGGCAATTCCACTCACCGCTGGCCTGGTGCGGCTACTCTGCTCTCTGTTGCCCAGGTTCATGCCTGTGGCCAGGTCAAGCAGGCCCTCAGCCCTTGGCAAGAGCGTAGACACATCCACACCCAGTTGTGCCATGCTGGTCTCGTTGCACCTGCAAATGCCCATTGCCATGAATGCACACTGGCTGCATTAGAACTGGCGGCATGGGGAAGGGTAGCAGCGCTTGCAGGGCGGCTGGTGCAGCATGTCACCGATATGCACCAACCAAGCTTGCATGTATCACAGATACCAGCGTACAAGACCCCTGCCAATAGTATAACACCCCCCCCCAGCGACCAACACCCTCCGGGTGAGTGTACATGGGGTGTCTGTACGCCGTATCAACGCCTCTGTGCAGCTTCATTGGTGTGCGCATGTGACGTATGTGGGTTGCATTTTCTGCTCTTGTGTGGTTCACACAATATTTAAGTGGGCTATGGAGCTCTCTTGAAACTAAGCAAGAGACGACGTGCGACGGAGTTTTGTGCGCTAGCGGCGGCCTTCGCAGCTGCCGCGGCATAGCGCATGCCCTCACCCATCCAGCACCCTCATGAGCTGCCGTTTCTTCTTGCCAGTCACACAGCACATGTAGAACGTCCTCAGCATCCACTGCACCTGCGAGACCGGCCAGCACCAGCGGAAGGGCACCAGAAAAGTTCCAGGTCATAGAACGGGATGCTGCCACGATCCAGGCTCACTTACAACTTCAACTTGCAACTTCAACTGCTGCTGCGGAGTATTGCCCCTGAGGGATGCTGCTGCTGGCGAGCAATGCCGCTGGCCTACGCTGCCACTGTCGATGCAGTTGCTGCGAGTGCAGTGCACCCTCACGCTGCACCTCGATCACAGTGTCTTCATGCACCTGCAATTGTGTGCCGCCGCCCTCAGGCGCTGCAGCACACCCTCTGCTGTTTTCATACACATGTCCATGAACTCATGGTTATGCATTCATGAAGTGAACCTCGAGGTAGACTATAGAGTGCATGTTGCGCTCACGTACACACCTCATTTACGGTCATAGTTTGAAGTTTGTGTATTAGTCACAGAAACATGAGGGCATGTGCGAAGTGTGCACTTGAAGGTTTCTGCTTGTGCACGTACATGCATACACTTCGAAATAGACAAATACTTCAGAAGTATCATACCTTGAAGGACAACAGTAGTATAATGCATGCTGTGCGTACCTAAACCTCGATGACAGTGTCATCATCCAACTGCAACAGTGTGTCCGCGCCTCCACCCGCTGCAGCACACCATCTGCCATTTCCATACACACGTTCACACACACCCACATTCATGAATTCATTCATCAATTCACTCACCTGTCCTCATCCATCTGGAACGGCAATTAAAAAATCATTGCCTGCCTCCAGCCGCTGCAGTGCACTGCCTGAGCGCTGTTTCCATACACATGATCATTAATTCATGTTCATGAATTCACTCATTAATTCACTCACCTGCACCTCGATCACTGTGTCCTCGTCCATCTGGAATGGCGATTGCCCGCCTCCTGCCACTGCGGCACCTGACCTATGTGCTGCGTCCACAACAGAGCACAATGCGCGGTAGCTCGCCATGTAGCTGCACATGACAGCAGGCCAGGTGCAGGCAGTGGGGCGGGGCGGGGAGGGGGGGGTTCAGTCGCCATGCACAATGTGGCGTCTGTGCAGGGGTGAAGGTTCATGTAACGAAGTATGCTCATTTAAATTTAGGCAATCGTACATACATATAAAGTGTACTTCGAAGCAGGTATGTATGTATACATAGTTTTACCATAGAAGTACGCAACATAGCAGTAAAACTTCTGAAGTACTTTTTAAAGTATAGACTATGTACTTGTGAACTTCGATAGTTCTTGTTCGAAGGAACAGGTGCAGGCAGTGGTGCCAGGCAAGGTGGGGCGGGACAGGGCAGGGCGGGGTCGGTCGCCACGCACGCCTTGGCCTCTGTGCAGGGGTGAGCGTGCATACGTTACTACTTTTAGTACATATACTTGAAGTACTTCATATGTAACACCTGAAATATGTATGGGGCGGGGCGGGGCCACTCGCCACGCACGCCTTGGCGCTTGTGCAGGGGTAAAAGTGCATACATGTACATGTACTTCAAGTGCAAGAAGTATGTATACATACACCTCACATGCTTCTGAAGTACATGCATGTAGACATACTTGAACCTTACAGAAGTGTGTACCTAGACTCTACTCTATATTTCTGCTTGAAAAACCTGTATGTACAGATATGGTAATGCGGAAACAAGGCCACCAGAGCACCACATGGGGGGCGCATGAACGTCAAGAGGGTCTGCTGTCTGTCATGTGCACTACACGATGCGGTATGCACACATCACACACATGCGGCATGCATGTGGCGTCGCATACTGAGCCGCAACACCCTGCATTCTGCACACAGGTGGTGTGGGCCGCAGGAGGTGCTGCTGCCTGGACCAGCTCTCCATGCACGCGCACCAATGCTGAACTCCAACTTCAACTCTTTGGGCCCACAGGAGGAGCTGTCAGCGGCTCACAAGCGGGGTGCCAGGTGTGCTATGACAGCACACCATGCGCCGGGATCCCTCACATGCTTACAATGGCGGGGCCCACGCATGCAGCATGTCGCAGCCTGTAGGTATACTTCACAGTACGTACTGGCATAAAGCAGTCGTGGCCAGAGCCTTTGGAGTGCCAATGCACCTTAATAATTACTTCTCTTACTGAGACAGTGGGCACACCACACGCTGCCCCAGGGGCACCACACCTACAGCACGAGCGGTACAAGACCTCCCTTCTTCCGCTATCCGGCTCTCCTAGGATTGGCTTCTGCTCTGCTGCTGGGCTTCGGCCGCGGTGTCATATCCCGCCGGCGAGTCTAAGCAAGTTCAGTTGTGTTTGAGCACTGTTGGTCGGAAGCCGCCACTCCAGGTTACCTGTTGTCGGAATGTATGCAGGCAGGCACTCATGCTGTGCTCATGTACGTATGGCCCTGTGGCTGGGGCACTGAGCAGCAGTGGTCTACTGTTGCAGTGGTGTCATATTTGACCGGGGCGTTCGCCTCGTAACCGCCTGTACAACCATTACGTGGCACCCAATGGACTTCTCACTTCGTGCAATACAGCTGTTGGTAGCTTGCTTGTTGCACAAGCCGTCGCTGCGTGACCAGAGGTGCCTTGCCCCTCACTGGCGGCCTGGCAAGATTTCACGCGACTACATCTGTAGCATGCATACCGTAGATATCGGGGTAAAAGACCCCCCCCCCACACCCTCCAAGTTTAGCGGACGAGGGGCGTCTGGCAGCAAGACCCGGGGACAGTAACCTCTATGTAATTGTAGGTATAGAGTAGGAAATGCGTGGGTCCTCACTCCACTACTAGTAGTACATCTATACTTCGAAATATAGCGTGCATACCGCCAGGCATTTGCAGCGAGCTCGGCACCGCAGCTGGTCACCTGCTGGGGCACACCTAAAGACAGAAAAAGTCCTGCTGTTTAATTTCTTTTCCCACAATATGACGTTTGCGGTGTAGGTCGTCCAATTGTATTTAAATTTAAACACCAATCAATTGCACTTCAAAATAGTATGCTACTTTCCAAGCATTATTTACATTGCAGTTAAGTATAAGTGTACCCCTTCATGAATATGGATTGAAAATAATCCACTGTCAAACACTCGTGCATCGCTGCACTGCGCTCGCCCCGCCTGTAGTACACACACCACACATAACGGATAGACGAGGAAGAAATGTAACACAAATATACAGCGTATAAAGTACACTACACGTACATATCTATATACTTCGAAGTATGTACTTTTGCAATATATATACTTCTGAAGTATGTACTTCAGCAGTATATGCTACTACGTACGTAGTACTATACCGGTATATACTTTACACTAACTAGGCACATATATATGCATGGTACTACGTAGTGCTTGACCAACTGCGCTCACCACGTAATGTCCTCCCTGCACATGTACGACGTAGTCACCGCGCACAGCGCCGACACCACTATGTACTATACATACATCTAAAACATGCTGAGTATACATGCACAAGAAAGTATATGCACGTGCATACATACTTCTTGGAGTATACAGTACGTGCACTTTACCGCACGCACACACACCCTGTCATGTCCTCTTTGCACACGTGCATGCACACGAATATGTATACTACTGAAGTACACTTTGTATACACGTATTTCGAAGTACATACATGCACACAGTATATACACATACCACATAGTACTTCCACGTTTTCACACTTATTACGCATAAACATATATATGCATGTACTACTGCGCTCACCCCGTCATGTCCTCCTTGCACATGTACGATGTCGTCACCGCGCACAGCGCCGACACCACCTGCCGCAGCAGCCTCGAGTCAGCAGCGCCCAGCGCCAGAAACGCAGCCTGCGCCCGCATCGCCGCCGCATACGCCAGCGCCAGGTACCTCTGCGACTCAGCGTCCGCCTCACGCCCCAGCCGAACGGCGTCCGCCCCGCTCACCTAGGGTTGCACAACAAAATAAACAGGCCAATTTTTTTCCTTGTCAAAACGGGTGACATAGAGCGTCTACAGACAATTTTTTCTTGTCAGTACGGGTGCAAAAGCTTACTGTGCTGGCCCAGCCACCATGTAACAGCACCAGACAGTACCAACACACGCCTGCGCCAAGCAGTTACTACCACCATTTTCATCGATGACATTGGCACATACACTGTACATATACTTTCTGTATATATGGTGTGCTCATATACATTTTCGCGCAACCCTACCCTCACCGCATCGCATCGCACAATGTAACCCCTGACAACAGCACCGCAAACAGTACAGCACGGCGCATATGGCGTGCTCATATACGTTTTCGCGCAACCCTACTCACCGCGTCACATCGCACAATGTAAACCCCTGAAGACAGCGCCGCAAACAGCACCGCTTCGCGTGAGGCGAGCGCCACCATAGACCGGTGCTGCTCAGCGCTCAGGCGGCCGCCGGCCTCCACAACCGCGAGCTGTGCGCGCTCCACGGCCCAGCTGGTGCCCGCACGGCCGTGCACGCGCACATGCACCGCGGCACCGTTGATGTACGACGGGGGAACGAAGCCCAGGTCGCCGAAAATGGCCGTGTTTGCCTGCGCTCGCGAAGGGAGTTTTGTGCACGGCGGCAGTGTGGATGGTGCGCTTGGCGGAGTGGCAGCTGCTGCGCTGGCGCTGCAGTGGCGGCATGCGCACTTGCAAAACCAAAAGTAAACAGTTTTTGCGGCACATGAGCAGAGTTCATGAACGGCGGCGCCATTGATGTACGAAAGGGGAACGAAGCGTGCGCTCGCATGGGGTGTGGTGGGTGTGGCGGCAGCGCGGGTGGTGCACTTAGCGGGGCGGCAGCTGCTGCGCTGGCGGTGCAGTGGCGGCATGCGAACTTGCGAAAGCAAAAAGACAGTTTTGCGGCGCATGCGCAGAAATTTTGGTGTGTGACAGGCTGTGCAAGACAAGCGCATCGTTGTCGATCAACCATCACGTGGTAGCGGGCATGTTTTCGATGCAAATTGTACCAACATTCTGGGTACTGAGGTGCGTGAACAACAATAGCCATGCTGTGCACACCTCTCTCAGGTTTCACTGAAGCCGTTCCAATCGTCACCAAGCCTATTTTGAAACACGAATGGTTTTTGTGTGGGGTATGCATTCCACTGTACATTGACATGCAGCTCACCTCTATGGTGGTCCATTCCTCTTTGCACAGCAGCTGCTCTGTGGCGAAGGGTGCTGGATGACGGGGGAGTATCGGCACCAAGGCCGCGGCACGAGGGGCAGGCCTCGTGCGTGCTGGGCGCGGATTTCTTGGTCCTGATTTCAGTCTCTACAGGGACGCGGGAGGGCGGGTGCGTGCGCGAGACGTTACAGTCTGTGCTGCTGCTGCTGCTGCTGCTTCCTCTCTCTCTCTCACTCACTCTCACTCTCTCCTCTCTCTCTCTCTCTCTCTCTCTCTCACACACACACACACGACGCAGTGGACCCAATTGCTGTAGGCACACACACCCAGAGGGAGAGCACGTGCACAAGGCGCGACTGCGTGCTATCGGCGGCCACTGTCGAGCACTGCAAGCAGGCCCAGGGGCACCGCAGCCTTCCCCCCTCCCCCCCCCCCCCTCCACCTCTGTGACACACCTTGGTCCTGCATGCACATGCACGTTTGTTGAGTGCAACGCGAACAGGGTTGGAACGGGCACTGCACCAGCAGAAGTATGCCTGCGCACAGAGCACGCAGCCACCCGCTGCAAGGTACTAGCTCCGTTAGCAACAGCCACCGCATCATGGCAGACCCGCGCAGGAGACCCACAATTGCAAGCTCGCATCACGCACACCTTGGTCCATGTACAGGCGATTCCTTTTTGAGTGCAACGGGAGCACGCTTGGAACGGGTACACTCCATCGCAGGTGCGCTTCCGCCGGACACACCAGTCGCAGGTGCGCTTCATGGGCTGCACTTCGCGGCCGCCATCTGTGGCAGCAGCCAGGAGTGGCAGTGCTGCAGCGGTGACGGTGACGGTGGCGGTGGCAGCGGTGGTGTTGCTGCCACTCGCGCCTCCGTGGTGGTGGTCATTGTTGCCTCCCATCCCACCACCAGCAGCAGCCGCCAGCCACTGAGACTCGTCCAAGTGCCACTAGCTTGTGGCCCTGCTCTGCCTGGGTGCAGCTGCTGTGCCCGCCCCTGGTGCGTGCCGTGGCCATGGCGCCAGGGAAGTCGTTTCCTTCTTTGATGCCTCTGAGATGGTGGTGCGGCTTAGCTAGAGAGCGCGAGAGCTGTTCAAATGTGAAGGGCCAGAATTGTTGCACTCTGCCCCGGAGAGGGAGCAGAGCTGCAGCTTCCATGCGGCCATGCCGGCGCTTTCCCTGCAGCTGGTGGGTGGCCAAGCTGTGCTGTTGCGCGAGGTGCGGGAGGGGGGGGGGCTTGCTGGCTGCTGCGACGGGGGCCGTCGAATCACCTTTTTCTTTCGGCGCGGTCAGCACCTGCTGACGGCGCAGCGCTGCTGCTGCGTCAGGGATCCTCCACCAGTAGCAGTCCTGAGCGGTGCCGATGGTGTTGCAGGATTTGGACGTACAACAGGTAGAGCTGATCGCTGATCCCGAAGCACGACGAGGCGCGCGGCACCGGCACGCACGCGGAATCGTGCTTTAAACACGCGGCTTTTGTCAATGTACTTTGGAGGGGGCCCAGAAGTCGCACCAGCGCTAGCACGACAACAAGCATGCACACGCATCGCACATGCTAGCAGCATCCTTGGTGAGCAATAGGGTGAGTTGGACTTGGATGAGATGTCCTTGTGCTTGCTTCAAAGTGTAGTCTACTAGAAGTAGTTGTATTCATTTGCACTTGTGGGCGTGCAAGAGCCCATGTCATGTATACTACAGTATACAGTAGTACTCTTATTAAACTCCGCTTAGGGCGCGGAAAGCCCTTTGCACACGGTGCGTGTGACCAGGAAATCAGAC
>JAULBY010021466.1:0-18553 GCA_032358315.1 Ophiocytium majus | reverse complement strand
TTCTGTGCTAGATTCTCTGCATTACTATCGAAATAGTTTATGATCACTTTATCAAGAGGTTTGTATGTAACTCCTGTATTACCAATCTTCACAACAGCAAGGTGATTACCTTTACCTTCAGCAAAATCTTCAAAGACTTCTTTCTCTTTAGATTTATTATGATAGGAAGCAATACCAAGACTGTCTGCTATTTTTGTAGTGCCACAGAATACTAACACTCTCTCATCTTTATGTTTATTCAAAAGTCTCTTTGTAGCATTACTTTTAGCTAGGGATGATTGAATAAGTCTCATTCTATTAAGACGTAAGAACATTGTATCAGATCCACTACGTTCTAGATTAGTAATTACAAAAGATAAATCATCAAAACGTTTCTTCTCAGTTTTAAGTTTACCATTATAATCATTCTTTACAATGTTATCTAATGGCACTCTCAACACATGAATTTCATAATCTACAATAACACCATCTTCAATTGCTTTTTCAATTGGATAATGGGCTATTACATGAAGATCTAATTGTTCTTCAAGGGTCTTTTCTGTCCAACTGGATAATGTACCTGTGAGACCAAGAATCTGTTCGTTATTATCAAACAGTTCCTTACACACTTCTATTTGAGCCTCGCTCAACAAGTGTATCTCATCTATGATGACAACATCAAAGCTTTGTTCAGCATACTTCTTTAATGATAGATGCGTAGTGTATGTGACAATGCTGTCATCAAACCCTAGTTCTTCAAAATCAGTCTGCCAAGACTCTTTAATCTTATTATCTGGATAAGCAATGAGAATGCTTTCAGGCTTAAGCTTGTTCAATGCATGTATACTAGTTCTAATCTTTCCAAACCTTGGACATAGATTTAGTATGCCATACATTCCATGCTTTAGCCATACATCAGCAAACTCTTTTTGTCTTTTGTCTCTTAGTGTCATAGTTTACTTATAAAGTTTATCCAACAGCTAAAAAACATGAAGTGCATATCAATTTGCCACCAATAATCTGGATGATGAGGTAGTCTTGCAATTTTAAAACAAAAACCAAACTCATGCCAATCCCAATACGTATTTACTTCTAAATTTTTCATTTTATTTCTTTTTTAAATTTATAATGTTGAGGATATTTAATAGCTTCTTCAAATGGAATACCAAGATCATAAACTCTATGTCTCATAGTAGAATATACTAAACCTAATAGTTTACATAAGTCAGTTAGACAATGTTCTTTACCATTATAGGCAATAAGTTTTACTCTTCTGCAGTTTTTAGTTTGTTCTGATTTAAGAATCCATTTACAGTTTTCAGGACAATAGTCTTTATTATAGTCTATTCGTTCTAAAGAGTATTTTTTATTTGGTCTCCATCCCATATCATCTATAAATGATGTAAAAGATTCTTGCCAAGCTTCACAAACTTTAATACCTCTACCACCATAGTTTTTATAAGATTTATCATTAGGATTCAAACATCTTGATTTCATCTTTATCCAAATACAATAGTCAGGATGTCTTACTCCTGTAGATAACATTGCAAGACCATGTTTAGTACTAGTTCTTGAAGAAACTTCTTTATTCAAACATCCACAAGATTTACTTTTACTTGTTCTTATAGAATTGAAGTCTATAACTTTCTCTTTACCACACTCACACTTGCATAAAACTCTTCTAGCTGTTCCTTTTTTATATAAAATAGGTTCAACTTCTTTTAATATTGTAAGTCTGTTGTGTTTTGTACCAATAAAATTGGTAATATCAATCTTTTTCATAATAAATTTTTTGTAAAGATAAAAGAAAGATATGATACTACCAAATATTATTATTAGTTATTTATCGTAAAAAGAAACTTTTATTTGTAATAGCTTCATAGTCTGATTCAGTAATGTCTTTTTTACGAGGCATTTCACCAAACATTCCTATTTCTCCTAAAAATGCAAGACCTATTCTTACGTCGTCTGCACCATAGCTATTTTTTATTACTCTTAAACTTCTGAAATACTTTGCTCCATATTGATCTACTAATTTATCTAAGTTATATCCAGATGGATCTGCCACCTTGTATCTAATAGGATCAAACAAGCCCATAACAACATCAGCATCGTTCTGTGTTGATGAACTGTCTGCAAAATCCTCTAGTTGAGGTTCTACATCTCCATTCTTTATCCTGGTAGGATTGGATATACTTCTATTGAACTGACTAACAACAACAGGACTGTGGCCATAGAAGTCTCTAGCATATCTGAGTTCATCAGACATTTTGTCTATAGCATCTTTCTTGGTTGGTTGTGCTGTGGTTGTCTTTAACAGTCCAATATGGTCAATTACATCAAGAGTAATTTCATTTGGATCATCTGGAATGTATATTTTATTATACTCATCCATCTGTTCTATCTTCCCTCTCTGAAGAGCATAAGCTTTAAGTTCTTTTGCTATACCTACAGGGTTCTCTGGACCATCTATAATAGTCACAATCTCACTAAGCTGATCTACATAATCTTTATAATAAAGAAATAGATCATGTTCATCTTTAGTCATCTTCTCATTCCAACCAAGAAGTTTACCTACAGGAATAATGATTCCTTGGTCTAGAAATATCTTACGAGATACCCACTTGGCCATCTTGTAAGTTCTACTTCTCTCCATGGACCTATACCACACCTTCACCTTTATACCTGAAGCTTTTCCTTCTTTAGAAAGGGCCCAATCAACAGGATTAAGTACAAAAGCATCATCAATGAAAGATGTTTTACCTGAACCAGTGTTACCACCTATCAAATAGTACATACCCTTACGAATACCTACATATCTAGTAAGACGGTCAAATCCCATAGGGATACCTCTGTTAAGATCATTAAGGCCTTTCTCAACTTCTGCATTTAATAGTTCAAAACTCATAGCTTCTCTATTTCTTGTTTAACTTCTTGCCAATATTTATTTGATAATTCAATATCTTCTCCATAAGTTCCGCCATCACCTAAAATTGGTAAAGATGGACTTGAACTAATTATCTCATCAACTGCTATTAACGCACATTCCTTAGCCCCTTCAATTAAAAAAATCATATTATTAGAATTTATAAACTTATCAACTAATTCTTTTGCTTTTTCTTTTGGTGTCATAGCCATTTCTTTTTTAGTATTAAATCATAATAATTTATTGTTTCTTTTGTACCATCACTATTATGACTTGTCCAAGTCTGTGGTGCTTCTTTTCTACATTGTGCAATTCTTTCTGCTGTAGTGCCTTTAGTCTCTCTAGTATAATATAACCAAGATTCCCAGTAATGGTCTAAATGTGGTGCTATAAATGTTACAGCTATTTGCCATTTAAAAAATACAAAAGAAATCATAGGACTCCATTCAAATCTGTATGAATCCCATTTAGTCTTCCATCCTAATGATACAAAGTCAAATCCTATCTTCTTAGGTACTGCATGTAAACGATTTAATGATTCATCATACAACTCTCTAAATGATTTTTCTTTTCTAAGATAAGTAGGATTATTTTTGTTCCATTGTCTTGCATCTCTACTTTTACTAACAGCAGCTTTTATAGCTAATGCAGGTGTTGCTTTTACCCATTTTCTAGGAAAGAAGTAAGGCGTACCTAATGCAATCTTACCACAATAAAAATTTAACTTCAAAGGCTTAAATGGAGAACTATATGTTCTCAAAAAGCTAAAGTCATTTATAAAGTACTTTATTCTATTTTTTAGTGTCATAATCCTTTTTCTTTTAAATGTTTCCATAATTTAAATATCAGTACCTCCTTTTGGTTTTTGTTGAGATTCTTTAATTTCCTCTCCTGAGTTAATTAATTCTATATAAGCCTCGAAAGCTCTTTGGTTTAAATATGTGACACTGTTCTGCATGAATGTCATTCTATTACTGTTTGTTTGTATAGATGATTCTTTCTTCTGTAAGATTTCAAAATTCAAAGCAGCTATAAGCTGTTGAGCTGTATATTCTCCTTCTAGTATTATTTTATCAAACTTTAGTCTGCATTCATCTTTACCCTTTCTGATAGCTCTGGTACCTGTAAACTTCTTGCCCTTGTATTCAAAAGAATCAGTACCTGGATACATCTTCCACCACTCCTCAAAGTCTGTAGTAGCAGGCCTTCTCTTTATAAGTTTAGCACTACCTTTAATGTTTAAGAATTCTAGTAGATCTCTACCTAATGTTGTGAGTTTGTCATCAGTTTCTGTTATTAACCCTTTTCTTATCAAAGCTTGATAGACAGAAGCAATCCTCATACTTCCTTCACATAGTGGGGAAACATCATATTGCTCGTCTATCAGCTTCAATAAATATAAAATGTCTAGGTTATAACTTCGTTTGATGAGTTCTTCGAATTGTTCTGGTGATACAATTAGTTTCATCTGTTGTTATAGGTGTTAAAACTTTTATAATTGCAGGTAAACGTTTCTTACGTTTTTCCTGTTCTTCCCATTGATACATTGCTGCCTCAATATCTTTCTGTCTTTCCATGGCATATATTTCATCATTGGGATAATCCCAATCCTCAAATATCCAATCCATTATTCAGATTTTTTAGGTCTTCCAACAGGTCTTTTCTCAACTGATACATTATTTGTAATAGCTGGTTTTTTCTTTTTCTTCTTGTAATATTTCTTCTTTGGAGCCACTGGTTTAGAAAGATCAGTGACATTTCTAGGTTGAAACTTAATTACAGGAATATCAGCATCTTCTTCAATCTCTTGTGCATTTCTACTTAAAATATACAATAAAATTACTGTTGCAATAGCTATTGCTGCTAAAATAAAAAATAAATTGTTCATAGTTTTAAAATTTAATTGTTAATTATTAATTCTCAGTCCAAATTGTAAGTCAAACCAACCAAATGTTGATTCAGCTTTTGTTTTGTTAAATTTAAAAATCTTCTTTAATAGAGGAATAGCATAACGTTTAAACTCCTCATGTTGTTCTTGTGTCATAGTATTATTGTAATACCATTCTTCATCATTCTCAACATCTGAAAATGTCTTTCCAATCATCTTTAGTTGGTATTCAACTAAATGTTCAGAAATGTTTGTTCGATTGATTTTAGCTTTCATTGAAATAAATTTAATTGATTAGGAATAAAGACTGTTTTGATTCTCTTACCTTCAGTTTTAATCTTTGTGACTATTCTGTTGGCTTTCTCAATGTAATAATCATAGTTTACATTATCAATAGGACTATTCTTAGGTAGAAAATTACAAACTTTACACACCCATGGACCTGCTTCTATCTGAGAGATGGCTGCAGCTCTAGTTTGACATTCAGGGTTCTTAATCCTAAATATCTTATCACCAGTATTTGATACGAAATATCGTATCAATTTGTTATAAACTGTAACTTCTCCTGTAGATCTATTAGTTCCCTCATAATGGAAACTTCTAGTAGCTTTCTGTCTTAGACAAAAGTCATATAGATTTGTATGATTGCGGATAGTATGCTCCACAGGAGTACCATCCACAAAATACTTCTCAAGAGCAATTGGAACAATTCTAGCTGATTTGTTCTTGTGTAATTCAAAGTCAGTAAGGAAATCACCTTTCTTTTTAATTTCTCCATTTGTCATAATTGCTAAATAATCATTTACAGTACTAAAGATAATCTTGGAATAGTCAGTTCTTTCCAACTCATATTGAGTTATGCTACACCACCATTCATTAAGCTCATGCATCAAAGGAATTAGGTCTTTCTTAATCTTGATAGTTACACCATCTGTATTTGCAGAGATCACATGTATGCCATTGGTTTCATATTTCTCAATAAGCATCATTAGACTAAGCTCACCAGTTATAGTGGTGAACATAGTTAACTGCCTATCATATATCCAATTTTGCATATCAGATGACTTACCATACACAGAGTTAACTGCAAGTTTAAGTGCTCCTACAATTCCTTTAATCTTTTTGTCTTTCTTAGCAAGTGGTTTAAGCTCCAATCTTTTATCAAACATCTGTTTATATCCCCTAAGGAATTCCTTTCCTAAATGAGCAGGAAATTTACCATTGTTGATAATGATTGCAGGATAGTAAGAACTGACATCCCAATCTATTATCTCGTACTCTTCATCAGCTTCAAACACCTTAGATGAATTCTCTGTATGAAGACCACCTTTCATAAAAGAATACACATTTCCATAGAAATCTATATGCTCTTTGAAATCATCTTGCAGGCCAAGCTGCATCTTATTAATCTTCTTTAAAAACTCTTTTAGTTGAGGAGTCTCAAATGTTACATACTTTGCAATGCAATTCTTTACATCAATACTCTTTCTAAAATATCCTTTCTTTGGAAGTTCTTTGTAATCTATTCCTTTCTCAGAACAATAATACTTCTTAATCATCTCATCACCAATTTTACTATCTGAATAGTTCAAACAAGGGATACCAAACTCTTCAAAGATATCTTGTCTCAATTCTATTTGGTTGTTTCCTTTGTATAAGGGATGATCTGTCTGTCCTAATGTTATCTTAAAGAATTCATACGTAGCATCAACATCATTAAAACAATAGTCAATGGTCATTTCCACTTCTTCTTTTGTCATATTCACCTTAGTATGATGTATAGGCATCTCTTCAATGTTCTCTAGGTCCATTTCAAACTCTAGTCTTTTAAGACTCACCATCCGATTCTTATTATCGTAGTGATGTATCTTAAATAGATCTATTTGTTTAAGAGATAGTTCATGCTCTCTGTATTCAGGGAATACATCATAATTAGCATCATGGATAACATCAGCAGCTTTCTGTGCTATCTTAGCACATATTTCTAAATTAGATAGCTCATGCCAATTGTCATAGTTTCTTAAGATCCATTCAACAACTTGACTATCAAAACGTAGATTATTATATCCTACCCAATAAGCATCAGCATTGTCTTCTGTATATCTAACAAAGCTATCTAGTTGATTCTTCCATTTAGACACTTGAAAGCTCTTACCAGCTTTACCAGGCACCATACATACAACTAAGAATAGTTCTTGCATGGTTTCTATGTCATAAATAATTACGTCTTTCATGGTATTTAAACTTTTCTAATAAACTCAATAACTTTTTCACACATTTTACTTGCTGTATAATCTCTACGTTCTGTTATTTCTGAATAAAGAAAATCTAATATTCGATCTTGTTCAGATTTAACTCCTTGATTGAGTATGTCAATTGATGATGTTGAAAGTGCATTAAGAAGAATTTTTTCCATAACATCACTTTTTTTCTTTTCCCAAGTAGCACCATCAATGAAATGTTTTTCACATTCTTTTAATACAATTTCCCAATCATTTCCTTCAAAGTCATCATGTGGATAACATTCTATTGCATATTCTTTAGCAACTTCTTCAATTGTTTCTTGTTTCATTTTGTTTGTTTTTTATGTTCTTTCCAATCTAACCAAAATCCTATTGCTACAATAATGTTCATTCCAAATGATGCAATGATTTCAGTTATGTCTTCATAGACATTAGTAGTAAGATGGATATGTCCCACCATCCAAAAAGGAATAGCGAGATTATTCGATATCCATCTAACTAAATAATTTATAAATTTCATAGCTTACAAAGATAATTAAAAATATTATATTATTCTAACAAGATTAGTTATTCTTCTTCAAGTCCTTCATCTAATGTTATGTCCCAGTCTTCATCATACCATGTTAGTTCTGGTATTAGTGATAAAATAACTTTGTCTTCTATTAAGACTATATCATCTTCCACTTCATCATATTCAATATCAACATATCCATCAAGTTCTCTCAATATATAATTGATATCATCTAATGTGATGTCTCTGAGTTCATCTGTATGTTCACCATCATCCCACCAACCTATTTCATCATGTGAAACAAGTAAGTTACCTATTTCATCAACAATAGCTAGTTCTATAGGAACACCATGTTTAGCCATAAATGCATCTGGGTCTTCAGGAATCTCTTCAAGCTCAAAGAGCTCAATGTATGGTTCTATTACACCAACAGATATTCTATTGGTAAAAAGCATACCCACCTCTAATTCTAGAGGCAGATAGCTCTTTAATACAATCTCAGCTGGAAACCACATTAGAAATCTTTTTTAATTGGTTGTTCAGCTATTTGATATACAGAATGTGTAATAGTTAGTCTTAATAGAATATGAAGCTGTTCAGCTTCTAAATAATTGATTTCTTTCTTAGTGCTTATACCAATGATTTGTATTCCATCACCTGTGTCCACTAATTGCATAGCAACTTGTTTCTTTATGTTATCAGCCCATTCATAATCATCACTGAAATACAATGTATGTACTGTTGTATCTTCTGCAGCATGTAGTTTGTGATAATCATATTCATGTTTACCATCAATGTAGATCTCTTCTCTGTATAACACATCACTTGTGTTATTAATTACATCTTGAATTTGTTTACTTAATGTTGTCATGTTTGTTTGTTTAATAATTAATAACCTGCTAGTTTAGATATTGCACCATCTTGGTCTAATAAATAGGCAAGATCACTCTCTTGTCTATCTGTAAGATTTCTTAAAGAAGATATAAGATTGATTCTGTCATATGTGATTTTTTCACCATACAGCACTTTTACATTTTTACCTATTTCTAATAGTTCTGAGACATTAAAATTGTCTACAGGGTTGTTGTTATTATCAACCCATTTACCATCGATTATTTTCATTGTTTTGTTTTTTTATAATTTGGTTGTTCATCTATTATTTCACCAACTGTGTGTAATAACACAGGAGTTTTATCAGTAACATAATTTGTTAGAAATTTCCATCTATCAATTAAGTTATTACTATTGATTATATCCATATGTGTAATAACATCTTTATTAAATATGCTTCTAACCTTTTGTTCTATATTCTTGATTTCATTAGTGTGCATAGTTATTGTTGATTTTCTATAACTTTATCAATTATTTCTTCATACACCTCATCACTAATAATATCAATAATCTCTGTTCCATCCACTTGTACTGATTGTAATTCAAACTCAGCAGAAGATCCTGGATAACCTTCCATATTACCATCATACATTTGTGATGGTTCTCCTGGATAATAATCTCCACTCACTGTTAGATATACACCACCAACAGTGAGACCTAGTTCTATTTCTGTATACATATTATTTTTTAATAATTACATTTAACATCACCAACTGCTCCTTGATGACCAGATAACTGAATTACCTTTATCTCACCTGTACAGTTTTTCTTCATTTTCATTTTGGTAATTGGGGTTTGTATTACATTGAAGTAAACAACTTCAACTGCTACACCACAATTACAATCTGTATTGGTTTCATTTGTAGAAGCACTTTCATCTGTTGAGCAACTAAGTGACATAATTGCTACTGCTAAAATTAAAATTGTTTTTTTCATAATCTTATTTGTTTTAAAATGGACAATATTCTTTTTTTGGTTTAGGAAGTAAATCTTTATACTCCCTTTGTATTTTTTCTGCTATTGCATCACGGATGAATTTACCAACATCAATATTATAAGACTTCATTTTTTGAAGTGTATTTAATTGAGTTTCTGAAATTCTTATTACTTTTGTTTTAGTGTATTGTTTCATAATTGTAATACATTTTATGCGACAATCAATGTGTTAGCAGAAATAAAAATTACTACAACCTCCAAAACCAACTGCCTTTTAAGTGCTTTCTGCCCTCTGGATAAAATTCTGCTTTATCAAAAGCTATCCACCATAATTCAAGTTTCCAAATAAAGAAACGTCTTTGTGCTACATTTAATTCTAACATAACCGTAATTTTTACTATCTGCTAACAGCGTATATACGAGATACGCCTACAAGCATTTATTTATAATTTGAAATTTATCTTTTGGCGTACCTCGTATATACGCAAAAGTTATGTGTAATAATTTTTTACCCACCCACTTTAAAAATCTTTATTGACTAACCGACTATAATATTTATATTCATCTTGAAATCTTGAAGTTAATACTAAACCTAAATCTTTTGTTGGTGAATCCTTCCTACCCATTATTTCTCTGAATATATTATAATCTCTAATAACATCATCTGAATTTTTAATATCTGGTAAACTTCTTATTTCATCCAACATTCTATTATATAAATCAATTGTATTATACCTATCAAATTTATCAATACCTATCAGTTCAATAAAACCAAGTGTCCCTAATAAATGTTCGTCAATTTTTTTACCAATTGATTTTAATATTTGTCTTGATGAATCAATATAAGTGTCTTTTGGTAATACTTTTTCAACTTCAAAATAATCATTTATTTTTTGATAAACATCCATAGGTATTTGATTAAATTTGACCAAATCTTTTATTTTGTTTGGTAATTTACCATAACCATTTAATATATCTTTGAGTGACGATAATATCTTGTTTTTAAAGGTTCTATCAACACTTTCTTTCAATAAGAAGTTTTTAAAGTTATCTATTTGTTCTCTCATTTCTTTACTCATAGTATTTTAGTTTATATATAAATATAAAGATTTTTAATATCCACCCACAAAATTACTACACATAACAAATGATAAACAACATTAAAACGATTGTTTATCATCAGACGTTATATGAAATAGGGCGGTAGAGCTTCGATTGAACATTTCGTTAGAAATTTAAAATAAAAGCCCTCCCGCACATATTACAATTTAGACTCCCATCTTTCAAGGTCTTCAATACATCTTTGAAGATACTTTTGTGAAGCAGCGGGTCTTCCAAATTTCAACTCTTTAAAAATATCAATCAAAGAGTGTTTTACAGGTTCACTTAAAATGTACCTGTTGTTTTCCGATTTACTACCTACATTATAATTTGTAGGCTCTTGAATTAAATCATCCATTTTACTTTTTGTGGGTTTTACTAAGCCGCCCAAGGCTTTTATTTTAAATTTCTTTTCGTGTTCCAAATAAAGTTTCTGCTAAATAATCCCTACTTCATATAACAGCAGCTAACCAAAAGCGGGCGAACCTTTATTACCGCATAGCCCGCCTTCGGTTAGCTGCAAAACGTTATGTGAGATTGTTACCTAAATCTTTTCAATCAAATAATCTCTCACTAATTGCCAATAACTTTCATCGTTCATTGGGTTTGTGCAATCAAAATAACCCTTCCTTAATTCTAACATTTCTGTAACGGTTATCATTGCTATATCAACTGCTTTTTGTCTTGAAAAACTCGCATTTCTTCCAAGTCCTGTTTTACAAAAACTACCAGCCGTTTTGTATAATTGTTCTGCTTTTTCTTTTGGTTTCATAATAAAATCTGTTTTAAAAACCCACAACCTCACATAACAGCTAGTAAGCAATAGTTGGGTATCGGTTTTGATTTATAAATTTGTTTGTACTTGTTGTATTTTAGCTAGACCGAAAGTTTAGGTATATTTACCCCAACCATCGCCTACTAGCAAAACGTTATGCCCCATTGCTACCATCACCTATCATTGAAACATCTTTTGTATCAAATGACTTATATAGGTCAAGTATTCTATCATAAGCATTAGTAGCTGACATTAATCCAATTCCTAATGCTCTTAAAACAATTAGTATCTTTTTATCAATACTAATCCCACCTAATACATCTTTCATTTCCTGGTAGGTGTGTAGAAAATTGTTTTTAAAATCTTCTGTAAATTCTACATTGTCTTTTTGTAGTGCTGTAAAAATTATTCCTATTTTTTCAATTTCGGATATTTTTGCTTTTTTAGCAATAGGTGATAATGCAACTGATTTTAAATTATCTAATCCAATATTTTCAATTGAAAGTATTTCCCAATTCATTATACACTTCAATTCTTGTTTATTATCATAAATAATACTAGTCAGTAATTCGCTTTGGTTTGACAACCATTCGTCTGCTTGTTGTTTTGCAGTAACAATAGTTTCAGGCAATTCATACTTCCCATTATTTATTTTTATAGGTGGAATTACCTTATCAATAAAATTAAAGTCTTCGCATTCAATTGTTTTATTAATTGAAACTTGTTTCATTGTGTAGTAATCAATCCCTAATATTCTTACTTTTAATATACTTTTCATTTTGACTATTTTAAATTTTGACTTCCTGCCTTGAAAACCGCAACGAGGGCATAACAAGGGTTTTAAGAAATTGGGGCGGAAGTGCTTAACCCCAACTTTTGTAATTCTAATCAACAGTAGTGCTTTAACGAACATTTGAGCCTTGAAACCCCAACTTCTTAAAGCCCCAATCCGTTATAAACAATACTAAATTCCGTGTTCATCAAACTCTGGTGTTTCAAACCAAAAATGAACTTCATATTGTTCACGTTGTATTTCCCACTTTTCAGTAGGTATATCGTATATTCCAATACCTGTTACCCAAGTGTCATTAAATTGATTCCACATCTTCACTATACACTCAAAAGTGTTTGTCGGAAGTTCATTTTTTACATTTTTCCACATATATTTAATTTTTAGTTTTTAATCCGTACTGTTTATAACAACAAATAAAACACATTAAAACGATGTTTTATTTGCAACCGTTTTACTCATTTCTTCCATTAACCATTCTACTGCTGTTTGTTTCATATCTTATTTGTTTTTAAGTTTGTTAAACCATTCTTTTGGAGTTATTACATTATGTTTTAAAACATACATTGCAAACTCATTCATATCACTCTCACTATACAATTTCTTGTCTTGTTCTTGTTGCCATTTAGCACCAAATAAAGCACCTCTTTTAAACCATTTTGCATTATAACCTGCTTCTGCTTGATTAAAATTATGTTGTGATGCTCTAAATAAACCTTCTTTTGTAGCAACTTCTTCAAGTGTTTCTTGTTTATTATATTTCATCTTATTTGTTTAAAAAGTTATTAATTTGGTCAAATAACCAACCTGTTAAATATGCTTCAGGTTCATCGTTATATCTATCTACTTCCATTGCACAGTCTAGGTATATTTGGTTCTTTAAATGAACTATTTCGTGTGCTATATTACTTAGATGAGTTGCGTCTGTAAACCCTATGATATAATGTCTATACTTACTTTCGTCTTTTAATGTAACTGCTCCAAAATCAGATAGAGACTTTGTCTTATATTTTTTTTCAACATAAGACAAGTCCTTATCCAATATGATAGTTAACTTACAACAGTATATTGGTATATTTATTGTGGTCTTTTCCATAATCTTATTTGTTTTTAAATTAAAAAAATTCTAAAAGGATTGCTATAAAATTTTGAACCATCTAAATCTAAAAGATATTCTCCACTTTCATCATCCCATTTGATTACTTTATGAACACCATATACTTCTCTTGAATAATATACAGATTGTCCCAATAAATCATTATAATCATTAACTCCTAATCTAATTAAGTTGTCTTTGTGTTCTTGAGTTGTAAAATCTTGTTTCATAATTTTATTTGTTTTTAAATTGTTCTAATAATTCCTTTACTGTAATTCTATTTAGAATTAAATTACTGTTAAGTACCCATTCTACAAATTCAATAGCAAAATCATCTTGTTGTTGCTTTTCCATTCCTTTGGCTTTATCAAAATAATCTTCTTTGTCCATATTGTACAATGCTGTTCTTGGAATCATTCTTTCCAATCTTTCGTATAAAAACTCTACTGCTGTCATATCTTTAATAGTTACATTTAATATCACCAACTGCTCCCTGATGTCCAGGTAAATCAATTACCTTTATCTCACCTGTACAGTTTTTCTTCATTTTCATTTTGGTAATTGGTGTGTTTAATACATTGAAATATACCACTTCAACTGCTACACCACAATTGCAATCTGTAAGGTCTGGATTTGGAGCACTCTCTTCTCCTGTTGAACAACTTAGTGACATCATTGCCACTGCTAAAATTAAAATTACTTTTTTCATCTTGTTATTTCTTTTTAAATTTGATTTCTATTGATTCCATTATTTCTCTAAAATCTTTATCTTTTATTAAATGTGGTTTCTGAATGTATAATACGTGTGTTGAGTTTCCTTCTTTATTTATAAAGGAAACAATACCTGTGTCTTTTTTTAGTAACACTCTTTCTGTTTCTGCTAATAAGCTCATGTTGTTTTCATAATATAATGTGATTTCATAGTTGTATTGTGAGTTTTAAACTGACTAGAGTGATATAAATCATAATATAATGTGATTTATTTATAATTATGTCCCCGACATTCATGTCGCTAACATGTTATTAATACTAAAAGAATAAGGGCTCTGTAGTAGAGCCCTTCAATTCCCCTCCTTAATAACCCAACTGTTCTAGTTGGTCTATATTGGCTGTTACAATATACACACCTTGTGCCATTGTACATGCAAATGCAATACACATTGCAAATGCTAATTCTCTGAAATGCCAAAACTCTGTTGGCTTTAATGTGATTGTTTTCATTTCTATTGTTATTAAGGATTAATACAAAATAAAAAGCCTCTTATTACAGAGGCTCAGTGGAGGTGAAGGGAGTCGAACCCTTGTCCAAACTACGTTCATTAATACAATTTATACAGCTTATGGGGTCAAGCTCAGCTCAACGTTTCCACCACTCTATTTAATCTAATAGAGAAATCTAGGTAATTTAGGCTGCTACAAGGACTTCTTCTCCTAATAAAGAGAATACTGTGTTCATGTTAGCTTCGATTTGTGCGTTGTCTCCTTGAGATACTACACTGATTGTGTTTTTGCCATTTATTATATTCACCTTAGTTTACAGTTATCTCTCTGGCTGATTGCATTAATTATTGGTAACCTGTCAAAACCAGTCACCCCCAATTTTGTACATTATAATGTACATTTTGCATGCTTTTTATTGTTTTTGTATAATATAATATACATTTATGTATAATATAGGTAAGTTCAATGATACGCAGCACATACATTGACTATTTAAACTACTTTGTGGCGATTTAGTCCCCAGTGATCATACAAAATCCCTGCAAATATAATCTACAGGGATTAACAAAACAAACATTAACCAAAATATTTATTGTTCTATTGATGTTCTAATATCAATTGTTGTTTCTTTCACAATCCCATGTCTGAAATTGTATAACACCTCAACTATCAACCTCCTAGAAACTATTCTTCTAAGAGGATTAGTTGAACCTACTAATGTGCCTTTACTTATTCTACGTCTCATCTAATAATGTGAATAAACGATGAAATAGCAAGTAATACACTAACACCTATAGCTATTCTTTCAAGAGATTTGTTTTGACGTTTGTATATCTCCACTTCTTTTTCAGATAACTCAACAAGTTTACTCTTTAATGATAATAGATCATTTGCCATATCTAATGCTCTTTGTTGACTTTCTACAAGCTCTGTAAGCAATGCAAGTGTCTCTTCAATTGGTTGTTCTTCTGTCTTTTTCATAATAATGTTATTGTTTTGTTTGGTTTTCTACTATCATCATACCAATAAGAACTGGTAAAACAAATGGACTAAAAGCAAACATAAAGAATGCTTCTGTTGGTATAGACTTACCTTCGTAAGTTTCAATCATCATTCCTAACATTATCATGTAGGAAAGAAATACATATGTTAATATCATAAGCCAATAAGGTTATCAAAAGAACTCTCTAACAATTCTATTAGAGAATTTCTTTCTTGGATTAATAAATCAATTTGATCTTCTATACAATGTGGATTTACATCATCATAAGAATCTTTCATACCATCAAGAGAATATATCTCTGTTCTGATTTCTTGAATACGCTGTTCTATTTGTTCTACTCTCATGATTTATACACATCTATGATTAGACCAATATCTTTTTGTTCGTGTACATTTAGATGCACAACTCTCAGTCAATAAGACCAAGACCAATAATGCTACAATAGCATAGGAAGTTTTAAAATGTTTCATTTTGTTTGTTATTTAAGGAGTTTGATGTTTACGCATTAACCAACTGATAGATTCAACGTTATCAGAACGTTTACCTAATTCAGGATTGATAAGTTTTAATCCATTATATTCTGGATATGTATCATCAAATCCAAAGAATTGAAGATCTCTTATTTCAGCAACTATTTGTTGCTCTTCTGGTGTAATAGGTTTTAATTCCCAACCTATTGTCTTACCATACTCGTTTTTAATTAAATGTACCATGTTTTGTTTGTTTATTAAGGAGTTAATATAAATCTTCATATACATATGTTGTATAAGGACATAAATGTGCAACTATATTGTATTCTTCAGTTATATAGTTCATACATCCAAGATCATTATGTTGTTGTATATATTTTGATATTTCTTTTAACACATTACGTTTTGTAATTGAACCACCAGTGTTATATGGCATTTTGTGATGATATCTACCAGTGTTCCTTTCATCTTTATATATTTCTAAATCCATATGTAATTATGTTATAAATCATTTGTAGTTATTCATAAGTGTTATGCAAAACGAGTTTGAAGGTGTATATATGCTACATCCTACTGTTCTAGGACTGTAAATGATTTGTTATAATAATCTCTCATAGTCCGCTAGATGTGTTAGTAGGAAAAAAATATGTCCATACTATGAGAGAATATTTAGAATGTAAATGTAAAATGTACATTAGAGAATATATCATATACTAAATGATATAATAAATAGAATATTACTATTATAAGAATAGACCAAACACAAGAAAGAAATATATAAGCTTTCCTATATGTTCTTTTCTCACGTTGAGATTCATCAAATGTAATATAGAAATATATAATTCTCCATAGTATACTAAATACTAATGTATATATAAACACTTGTGTTATGTTAATGTTTATTGTTGTCATAATTTGTTATGTATTAAAAAAGAATAGTGTTCTGTTAATTGTTTGAACTATCTGCTTTGTTCTACAAGGAACCTGCAAGTCTCTATTCTTTTATGTTATATGTATAAATCAATTGGACATAAGTACTCAGAAAGAATAGAATGTATATCACAAAGAATATCATCTTTAGAAGAAGAATAATCCATATATGATATAAGACTATTATTAAACTGTTCTTCTAATAGTTCTAGTTTATTATGTAATAAGTCTAATGCAAAACTATTAGTGTTGTTTGTTATTTGTTCAGCTATTGTTGTCATAATGCTATATATATTTGGTTATTGTTTGATGTTTGTACATTGTGTTTAAGGACCTTTTATAGTGTATAGGTGTACACGCTAACACATTCACACTCCTATTAAAATATAGTTTGTAGGAATAACATTAACAGTTTATGTAAGAGTATACATCTAAAACATCAATATTATGCATAAAAAGTTTATTTCTCCCTCGTAAAAAGTTTTATAAACTACTGTTTTTGTAAGAATGTGATGCAATGTTAATCACCCAAACCCTATTTTATAAAACCCCACCCTATATATAATAATAAAGCCTGCTCAATTAAGAACAGGCTTATTAGTTATTATTAGATTGCAAGCTCTAATAAAGCATTAACATTAGATTCTGTTAATCCTGCACTACTTGCAGTAGATTTTACAGCTTGCTTCTTTAATATCTCTAATGAGAAATCATCAGCATAATCATCAGCTAAAGCTTGTGCACTTGTGAACACGTCTATTACGTCTTCTCTTGTGAATGTACTATTAGTACCGTCAGCATTCAATAATGGATTACCATTATCGTCAAGATTGTTGTAAGTGAATGTACCTACATTAATGTAAAGAGGAAATGTTACGTCCTCTATTTTACTCCAACCTTTTTCTGTTACAATGCTTTTAGGACAGAAGTAAGCTGTTCTGTTTTTGTCAATTAACATTAAATTACCTTTTGCACTAAATGCACCTCTTGTTACTTTTAAACTTTTCATTTTCTTTTGTTTTTATTAATTGTTTAATTGTGTTTTTTGAGCACTACGCTCAGATTGTGGAAAGGGTTTTGAAATGGAGACTTTTCCGTTGCTCCATTTTATTTAGTTGAAATGTTAGCACCTATTACAGTGGTGCTAACAAATCTTCAATGTCTGATTGTGGAATGATTGCAGAATAGTCTGCTATTTCCATTTCTATTCTGTCTCTTACAATATTATTAAAGTATTCATAGAGTGCAATGTTTTGCCAAGTGAATGGTGCACGAACGCAATGGTTCGTGTGTTCGAAATAAATCTTTATTTCTTTTGTTTCTCTATCGAGAAGGACAGCTGATACTTTCATAAGTATATTGTTTAAGGATTAATAATCAAATTGTAGAAAGGGTTTTAGAATGGAACCCAGGACTCGAGAGCAGGACTCGAGAGAAAGAATATTGATTACAGTTCTCACTATCTTGCGTGATAGCTTACAGTATATCTCTTTGCTAAGAAGAGAATTACCACATTGCTGTGAGTAATCAATATTATATTATGTGATACCAATAAGGGTATTAGACTACTACATTAGAGTTTCGTCTGCACCTATTTGATGATTAACTTATCACACAATAAAATAAAACCTTGTGTTGCATAAAACTCACTGACTCACATGTCTGCTATCAGGTCTTGCTATGCTACCGAATTTAATCTTTATGCACAAGGTTTCTACATTTTAGTTGTGTAGACAACAAGTGTGGGGACTACCCCCAACCACTCAATTTGTATAGGGGGTATTGGTATGGAG
>JAULBY010021455.1:0-18555 GCA_032358315.1 Ophiocytium majus | reverse complement strand
CGCGTGCGGCAGCGGAGCGCCCGCCTGCTGCAGCGCTGGGCCCGCGCCGCCGCCGCCTCGCGCCGGCGCGAGCGCTGTGCGGTGAGGGTGCAGCGGTGGTGGCGGCGCGCAGCCAAGAGGCGCAACGCGGCTGCGACTGTGGTACAGGCGGTCGCGCGGGGGCGCCTGGCGAGGCGCAGGTGGGAACTTGTACGTGCGGCGGTGGCTCGGCTGCAGGGGGTGGCGCGCATGTGGGCGGCGCGCGCGCGCCTGAGGCGTGCCATTGGCGCGGCGGTGGCGGTGCAGGCTGCGGTGAGGAGGTGGCGGCTGAGGGGTGAGCTGCAGGTGCGGCGGGCGGCGGCAGGGAAGGCTGCAGGCGTGGCGGTGGTGCGGGCGGCATGCAGGCTGCAGCGCGCGTGGCGGCGGCACAGGCAAGTCGTAGGCGTGTCGCTTGTGGCACTTGGTTGGTCGCTGGGTGCTTGCCAGCTCACAGCAGCAGCCACCTTGTATTAGTTATAGTGATGGGTCAGAGCGTATAATTTTCACATTATACGCCGTGTAACGCATGTAAATATGCCGTGTAACGTATACTTAAAAGTATAACGTATAAAATACGTTGTAAATACGCTGTGACACATCACTCATTATAAAGTGCAGTGACATGCGGGAGATGCTGGTGCACTTCACTTGCTCTCTGTATGTGCTGACATGTGACTGCCAGGCACGTGCCGATGGGTGGCCTGTATGCTTTGTTACAAACAATGTGTGCGTGGAATCGTGCACCCGCCACGCCCCCCCTGCTGGTGCCGAGTCCGCGCCTGGAGGTGCCAAACACTGTTGCTGAGCGCTGCTGTTGGTGCTGGTGGTGTGTGCACGCAGGAAGGTGCTGCACTACGTGGTGCGCATGCAGGCGCTCGCGCGCGGCGCCATCACGCGTCGCCACGCTGGCGCCGACATCACCGCTGCCAGAGCCAAGGTGAGGGGGCAGCAGAGAAGTGTGTCTTGCTGATGAGATGTGCGGTGCAAGTGCCCCTGCTGCCCCCCCTTAGCCATGCTGTTACTTGGTCCACCTCTTTCGGCGTACGAGTGCTTGCGAGCACGGAGCATGCGCACGAACACCTGCTGCAGTTGTGTTTTTTGGCGGGGCGATGCTGCCACCGCTGCTGAGCAATGATGCTGCTGCTGCTGCTTTTGAAGACCGCTGCTGCTACTGTACTCCGAACAATCACCGCTGATATTTCATGTTGCGGACACATACACCGAAGTCGACAACTAACTAAAGTCAAAAACCCAAACCCAAACCACATGGATTCCCCAAGAAAGTCATATGGCTGTGTCCCGTCTCCGTTCCGCAACGTGGAACATCGCTGTCTAGGCACCTGCCAGTGCCGCCGCTGCTGAGCACTGACTGCCACTGCGCGCCTCCGCATGTCTGCCGAGCAGGTGGAGCAGGCAAACGCGTTCGCGCGCGCCAACCCTGGGCTGACGCTGGGCATGCGCGTGGCAAATGCTCTGGCGGCCATGGCCCGCAGCCACATGCTCACCAAGGTGGCCCGCGGCTGCATGACTCTGGAGCTGAGTACGCGCTACTCAAAGGCAAGCGCACTGTCCCATACTGCCGGTGCCAGCGGTGCTGCACTTAGTGCCAGTGAATCCTCTCGTATACTGCTAGTACACGCGTGTGTATTACGGTAGTACTTCTGAAGTAAATGTCTTAGCTCTGAAGTGTCAACGATGTTATAGTGTGACCACAATACATCATAGCCCACGGAAACCTCTATGATTGGTGGGCGGGCACAGCAGGCACTGTGCTTTTAGGCGGGCGGGAGCATGTGCGCGCACCCAGTCACACGGCTGCATTGCCGTCGGGTGTGCAGGCTTCACACCCACCTTGCGCCTGTGGCTTCCTGTAAGAGCTCTTGCGTCAAGTGCGCTGCCTGCATAACCTGCTGTCCACTCCATACATGTCAGCCGGGCATAACACTGCTGAAATGGGCTATTTGCTGTCGCGCTAGGGCAGAATACTTGTGATTATACTTCAAGAAGTACTTGAGACGTTTTTTTGTGGCTCTCAAAGTAACCTACCCCCCCCACTCCTAAGCTCTCTGATTCCCATACAAGTCATCTACCAGGCCGACCATTTAGAGATGGTACTGGAAATGGGCGGCGGCTCAATGTGGCGGCATCCGTTTGCGTCTCCTGGCCACTGACACCACCACTGCTTTGTGCGTGTGTGGGGGCGGCGCAGGTGTGCTGCATCGTGGTCGCGGAAGACGCCAACGCGCTTCCGCTCATCTACACCTTTGTGCAGAGCCTCAACCGCTCTGCGCCGCACCAGCGCATTCTCAAGTCCGCCCTCATGACGCTGCGCAACATTGCGCGCCACAAGCGGCTGTGCCCACTCGTCGCAGCGCCGCCTGGCGCCGCCACGGCACTGCTAGACCTCATGCAGGTGCGAAACTGTGAAAACATAAACTGTGAAACTGTAAAAACATACACTGTGAAACTGTAAAAACAAAAACCGTGTGTGGAGTGGTGCTCATGCAGGTCCGAAACTGTGTGTGGAGTGGTGCGTCGCGTAGTGAACAGTGTGTAGTACTGCCTGGCCGCACATAGTAGTATGTTTTCCGGGTTTGTTAGGGTTTCATGTGCTGGGTTTTGTTTTGCTGTGGTCGTGCATCTTAGTCTGTGAAGCATCATGCACACCGTGCAGTCCGGTTGACCACGTGCATCACCTACATAAACTTTGGTATCCTTCTTGAAGCATGTACTACGTAGTACTTAGACTATGTTCACTTGTAAAAGTACACATTATAAGTATTTCGGTGATGACCGAGAGAGTTTATCGTTCCTAGATCAATCTTCATGTGGGGTACCAACTTGCACTTGTGGCAATGCAACAACCCACCACCCAGGCCATGCACGCCAGCACGCACCACCGGCATGCACACACCTGCCATGCCCCCCGAGGTACCCATAACACCTGCCACTGCTCCCGCCACATGTACCCCTGACATGCACACGCCTTTCATGTCCCTCGAGCTACCCACAACACCTGCCACTGCTCCCTCCGCCACCTTCCCTTCCGCCCCTCCCCTCCCCCCCCCCCGCCCCCCCCCCCGCAACAGGTGTACAAGGACCAGGCAGAGCTCTTCCTCCTAGCGACGCGCACCTTCACAAGCCTCGTCGCGGCAGTGCCCGCCCTGGCCGCCGCATGCGCCCAGCCGCAAACCGCGCACGCACTCTCCGTGCTCGAATCACAGCTGCGCAGCAAGGCGGCGGCGGAGAGCAAGAGGGTGGCCGCGGGAGGCCGCACCCCTGCGCTGAGCGCCGGCAGGTGTCTCAAGACGCTGCTGGCGCTCGCTGCGGCGGTGGCGGGCGGGGAGGGCGGGGAGGAGGGTGCGGCGGTGACTGGTGGCGATGTGGCGGCGGTGGTGCTGGCGCCGAAGGGGTAGGCGCGGGGCGCTGGGTGGGGGTTTGGGGGGGGTGGTTGCCATGCGCAGGCTGGGGAGCAGGTGGCGGTGGTTAGTGGCGTGCAGCCATGCGCCGGCGCAGTATGGGTGCTGCAAGCCTAGGTTTGAGGGGACGGTTGGGGGTGCGTATGCTGTAAGGTTGCAATCTGTGCCATGTCTTGGTTTGGAGTGTGCGGCAGGGGCGGTGGCAGAGGCATGAAAGAGCTGAGGGGAGGGGGCAGGATGGACGAACTCCCTGGAGCTCATTTGCACGAGTATGTAATGCGAAAGTGGTTGGGGGTGTTTGGGTGGGAAGGGGGGAGGGTGCACATGGTCCCTGTGTGGGTCGGAAGGCAGGGTTTGTGTGGGACATATTCATTCATGACGACATGACGGGTATGCGCCTGCCACAATCAATGCATGGCATACTGACAAATGTCACTGCCTCAGGCCAAGCTGGGACTGGCGTGAACTGGTTCGGCGGTGGCAGTAGCCAACCCTTGCCTGCTTGCATGCCCGCGCGCATGCCACGTGAGCTGATCGTGTGCTTGCACCTGCAGCAACTATTATGGCGTGCGGGTGCATGTGACGTGCTCAAATGCGCAGCAAGTGCCATGGTCGGCATGTGGGTGCTTTAAGGCAACATGTGCAGCACCAAAGTGGGGCAGCAACGAAGCAGTGCCACCATACTGATAGGTGCTGAATGCACCTGACGTCACTGTGGCACGGCAAGGTTTTAATTCAGGCGTGCTCATGAGCTGCCACCGCAACAGCAGCCGGCAGCTGCCCGCCCAGCTGTAGTGTACTGTAACATGGCACCACCCATGGAGCCACCAATGGGCTGTAAGTGGCTGGAGCTCAGCATAAAAGCATGCTAGCAGAGCTGCAGCACCTGCCTTGCTACCCCTGGGGCAGGGCTTCCAAAATGCAATTGAACAAAGCAGTGTGCAGCCCTACTGCACGCTGCTGCAGTACTGGTAGCATAACCTACGCGACGGCATTGAGTCGCCACCACAGGTGCACACTAAAAGTAGGCAAGGAAGGTGCATGCGGTGAAAAAGTGCCTGCCGCACCCTCTGGCTGGGCTCACAGTAACCAGGCTGCTGTACTGTAGTTGATGCACAGCCCACGCCATTTCTCGTAGGCAGTGTCAGGTAAACTAAAAAGTGCTCCTGGTCTGGCCCCAGCAGCTGAAAATGGGCATGCCGCCTGGATGCATGCCAAGGGCCAGGCGCCACCCAGCACACCAGCCACAGCGCACCCTGTAAGTGACGCCGTAAACATGCAGCATGTATTGCGGCGGCGCCATGCATGCGCATGCCATGCTGGCCCGCCACCGGTGCAGAACTTGGACCTGCTGCTCAGCAGCACGGGTGCTGGCCCTCCTCTTCCACAGGTGTGCGTGCGCGCTCACAACATGATCTCATCGTGGTATACTGGCGATAGGTCGGTGTGGTCGTCCACCAGGGTGAACCAGCCTCCGACCTCGCCAACGCCGCCCGCTATGTGCGCCTCCACTTCCACCGCCTGTGCATGGCAGTGCGCATGGTTTCTCTTGTAAGTACACAATAATCAGTTGCAGTGATCGACACTGCTTGTGCGTTGGCTTATGGACATGTGCAGGCAGCAGGTGCGGCAGAGCAGGTGTAGGGTGGCATGGACCTGCTGTGACAAGCGTGCCAAGGGGCGAGGTGGCTGGCGTGCTCCTCGGGGCTTTGTACTTCAAAAACTACTTGGCACTTCAAGAAATATGCCGTCACAAAGCTGTGTAAAATTTTAAAAATGCTGTCTCGCCCGCGGTATGACCAAACAAAGAACCTCTAACAGCACGCATAGAGCCACACCAGCTTTTTTCAAGGGCGCACCTCCTTTCACAAGCGCCACAACCTGCAGTGGAGGCAGGGTGGTGCACCCAGCAAGCCTGGCTCGCGGCAGTACCGTGTCTTCCTTTTTTCAACGTTGTGTGATATTGTCAGCATGCTCACATCAGAAACATGCACGAAATGCTTCTCGCAAAACGCTAATTTCAATACTGCAACGGCTACCATCTTCCCACTGAGCAGTTTGCACCTGACGGCGGCACACATGCGCATGGTGTTTTTGTAATTCTCCGTCCATGGCGTATAAACTACCTACCACTACGTGGTATGCACAACCACTTTGGCACAGTGCGGCCAAATTCAATTTAATGTGCCTGAACGGCTTGGTCATATGTGGTTACTGCACTACTGTATCATACGTGTAGTTCAAAAGTATGTCTTACATTAAAGTGGAGTGCATGCATGTGTCAACCCGCATGCTGCTCGCGCAACAGTGGCTCCACCAGGCAAACACAAGGCAACACATGCTCCTGCCCGCAGCAACTCCTCCCCTGGTATGCATTAACGGTGTATTTTAGAACACTTTGCACCACCAACATCGAGTGCCACTCAAAGGCACTTGCCTGTAGGTCTGTGAGCTTGGGATACGCCCCAACGCTGGTAGGGTCCGCTCGCCACCGCCCGTCCACATACTCCAGGGGCTCAACCTGCCAAGGCCACATAGCAAACGCCCAGCCGGGTAAGTCTGTTGTCACACAAGCGCGACCAAGTAAGTACGTATGCTTTGGCGACAAGTTGCGTGCGTAAAGGGGTGCCTGCGTGCAAGTGAATGCGCCGTTCCTCATTCCAGCGCACAGGCAGAGGTGCACAGCAGCCCACCGCAGTCACTTGCACGTGCGCACCCACGCACCATGGCAACAGCCGGCAAACATTTGTGCATGCATGCGCCTGCACCGCGACGCAGTGCGCCCCCCCCCACAGACAGCCTCGCTGCCATCCATGCCTCCTCTGATGCGGCAGCGCCAGGTGCGAGCAGAGATGCAGACACGCCATCAACGCCACTGATTTATATAATTTTGTGATCATAATCAGTCAGTTGATTAGGTGAAGTTATCTAAATCAGCCACTTATGCGTTCAGTGCACCACATGGCACCCAAACGCAATCATAATCAGTCAGTTGATTAGGTGAAGTTATCTAAATCAGCCACTAATGCGTTCAGTGCACCACATGGCACCCAAACACAAACATGGCACGCAGTAGCGCGCTCTCACCTCGCACAGCTCCAGCAGCTCCGTGGGTATCTTGGCCACGTCGCCGCGGTCAATGTTTCGGCCCACCACCACGCCAATGCCAAAGTCGCGGCCGTCCTGCTCAGCACAACACAGGGCACCAGCGGACCCCAACCACACAATGTGGTGATGGGTCACAGCGTATAAATGTCGCATTATACGCCGTATAATGTGTGCAAGTACGGCGTATAACGTACGAAAATCAACGTAATGATGCAGCAAATACGCCGTATATCGCGTCTTGCAGAGGAGGAATACGCCGGGTTTTGTATAACGTAAAAGACACGTTTGACACCGTGACCCATCCCTTGTACGTAAACAACTCAGGCTCGCAGGAACAGTTGCAAGTGTGGCGGTGCAGAACAGCTGTGGCAACATGCCGGCGCGCTGCAGAGAGCAGATAAACGGGTGCCAGGTCAAATGGCAATGGCAGCGTGCTGGCGCGGTGAAGAGACCGTGCGTGGACCGCACCTGGTGTGCGCTAATGCCGCAGCTGCTGAGGTTTGCGCCAGTCAGAAGTTGCTGCACCAAAGGCGGCAGGTACACGACACGCTTATTTATCCCTATACGACAAAATACACACGTCTGTGCATCATGGCTTCTAAAAAGCACACACATATGCTTGGCCCCAGCCTGTGAGTGTTTGCTGGGCAACCAGAGCTGCAACATGTGGCCACCTGCCGGTGCCCTAGTGGGCCGCATGGTGGACGTGAGCGCCAGCTCACTTGCAAGTTGTCCTTGACGGTCTCCGACAGTGGGTAGATGACGACATCGCCAAACTGTGCCACGCCGCTCCGCAGCCGCTCCGGCACGCCATCCCACCCCTCCCACTTGGCATCCCTAACGCAGCAAGCGCGCAAAAGCGCAGGGGCACAAATACACACGTGCAATAAAAACACACATCCCTAGCGTAGCAGCGCGCAAAGCGCAGGGGCAGAAAAGCACACGTGGGGTGGGTGAAAGTGCCAGCGCACCTTGAGTGCCTAAACGAGACTGTGCGCAGGCAAGCCGAAGGGGGGGACCAGCTGCTGCTTGTTGGCACAGTGCTCACACTTACAGCTTGCTGCTGCAGCACCTGCAAGGGCGCACCAGCAGCGATGCCGCCGCCGCCAGCGGCAGTGTGCATGCAGACCGGCATTATCACCAGCAGCATTGCTGCTCAGCGGCAGCGGCAGTGCACCGTGTCAGTCACATGACACAGCAGTGACAGCGAGCAGGAACCTCACCCGCACCTACGCCGCTCAAAAAGCACCGGGAAGCGCAGCTCAGCAGCAAGTGCATCACCTGGCGCAATAATGTCCATTTACGGATGATACTCGGCATATATACGCCGTATTTATGAATACTTCAGTAATACTGTAGTACTGTGCCCGGTATACACTAGTACCATGTACACCGAAAAAACGCTTCCCGATGAGACACAAGCGCTACCAGCATGGTCCAGATACAATGACTGTGGGTGGCCCCCAGTGCTCCTGCACCTTCTGCCAGCAAACACCTCACCCTTTGTTGCTAAAAAAAAACAAAAAGGGCAAATGTACGCACCCGTCCAACCCCCACCTGTCCACCTTCCCGGCGACCTCCCATGCGCGCACTTGTTGGGCTTGGTATACTAGCAGTATGCACACGAAAAACAACAACGATATCTGATAAAACACAAGTGCTACCAACATGGTCCAAATACAACTGTGGGTGGCCTTCGCTGCAAAAAAGTGCCAACTTTAAAAAATAAATGCACTTGTGTAACCCACCTGTCCACCTTCCCGGCGACCTCCCGTGCGCGCGCGCGCTTGTTGGGCTTGGCAGGCTTCCTGTTGGCCCTTACCCACTCCTCCAGTTCATCCCACACGGCATCGCTGTTTCGCCTGCCGCTGCCGCCGTAGTTTGAGGCCAGCCCTTTTTCGCCGTAAATGTTGTATATTTTTCTGGCGCTGTCGTCGCTGAGCACGTCGTAGGCGGAGGACAGAGCGCTGAAGAGGTCGTGCGCATCCGGGTGGTCGCTCACATCCGGGTGGTACTGCGGTTGCCATTGCAAGCAACAAAAAATGACAAGCGTCTTTTTGGTTGGCAGTGTCAAAACTAAACTTCACAGAAAATGACAGAAGTTGATGTGATTGGCAGCGTCGTAAACATTGCTACCAAAGTGTGCATGTGAGGTAGGTGGTGTATCGGTGGGCAGGATGCGCGGGTGGTCGCTCACATCCGGGTGGGCACTGCAGTGGCCGAGAAATGACAAGATTTGTTGATGTGGTGGGCAGTGCGCCACTTCACATCGCTCATAGAAAATGACAGGAATTGATGTGGTTTGGCAGCGTCATAAACATTGCTATCAAAAAGGGCATGTGCGGTACGCGGTGTTTCGGTGGGCTGGACGCGCTGCGCTGTGGGCAGCAACGTGGTGCGAGCTGCTAGGAGTGTGTGCATATCAGTATGGTTATTGATGACGGCGCAAAACAGCATAAACTTGTGAAGTATGTAAATACTGTACTGGTGCAGTACATGCATTTCTAGTGCATCTACAAATCTCAAAATAACTGAAGTGTGCATGAACAATGCAAGTCTCCCCCCCAAAAGATGCCATAGACATACATACAGCACATATCACAATGGCCATGTCCGTACGTGCCTGCAGTCCACGCTTTTCACAATGCACATGTGTGTACATACTGTATACATAACATCAACACAGTGTTGTTTGTTACTTTGCAGAGCAGCCACGTTGTGCGTATCTCTGCCATGCCACACCCATCTGTGTGAGGCCGACACTTGATGGAGCTGCACTGTCTGATTCTAGTACGCTGGTCAACAGTAACGCCCCCCCCCTTTTTTTCACATACACATGTACTTTGGCCTATCTTTGTACTAGTGTATTGTTGTACTACTAGTGGTACGGACATGTGAAATTCAAAATACTTAATCATATTAGTTGGCATGAACATTCAGTCATGATCCTGCCGTTCCCATACTGTACTGCTTCCATGCTGGGAAAACCCCTCATTTTTTGGACTAAAAGCTCCATGTCCAACAGAGGGTTTGGTCACCGCCACAATACGGAAATAATGCACTCTGTCTGCGCATGCATCCAAGTTAACATAAGAGGCGTTAATTGAGCCCCCCATCACAACTGTAATTCGCACACCCCTGCCTCCCACACATGGTGGTCTGATACAAATGTGCGCTACAATGACGCCTGGCTCGGCAACACCGCAATTGCTTGCGCGCATTTCCTCAGACCACCCTAGAGATGCAACTTGTTGCTTCATTCATCATACAGATGTTTTTTTCCCGTGGAATCCGCTACTTTTGACTGTGTGCGCCACATCGCTCAGAGCTGGCTGGTCAGAACAGATAAATGCTTGCATGATAGGTGGCCATCCAAGTACTCAAGGGATGAATAGCATAGCTTGTGCTTCCAACAAAGGACAGCTCTTCGCTCGGCTGCCCCGCAAAGCAGTCGCCGGTCTCCAACACAGCGCTCGCAGCAGAGCCTCGAAACATCTGCAACGCAGCCCAGGACCTTGCTTTGTGTTGCACACCTGTCGCACTTCAAACGCACATCAGCCAAAGCACAGCCGAGCAAATGAATTCGCACCTTCATGGCCAGTGTGCGGTAGGCACGCTTGACCTCAGCGGCCGTCGCATCGCGGCCCACGCCCAAGCGCTGGTAGTAATCTCCACCCATGATGCCGCTGCCGCTGCTGCCGCTGCTGCTGCTGCCGCTGCTGCCTCCACCGCTGCTGCTGGCGTCCTCAGGTCCGCTGCTGCCGCTCTGCTGCTGAGCACCGTCGCTTTGCGTTTTGGCATTGCCGATGCGCCAGGTGGTGCCTACGAGTGCGGCCACAACGCGGTTGTAGGCCTGGTCACAGCAGCAGTGGCACATTGGCAGCGCAAAGGAAGTATGCGCTGAGTAACTGCTTTAAAAAAACCAGTATGCTCTGAGCGCTCATCGCAAGCACACCATAGCTACTGGTTCACAAAAGACAGCGTAAAGAAAAGCGTGCGCACTCCAGCGGCTGCGAGCATGGCTGGAATGAAAGCAGTACCCGGCAGTGGGAGCAAACCTGCAGAGACCAGTAAATAAAAATAGGAACTGCCTCTACAAGGTACATCTTTGTGAACAACCAGACACCGCCAGCACCTGCTGGCTGGCTGTGGTGCAGAAAAAAAAATGGTACACCACAGCAGTTGCAACACAGCTTGCCCCTCAAGCACAAGCCACTCATCCCACCCCTCACCTTCAAGTACGGCCCCTGCAGCTCCTGGCTGCCCGCCTGCGGCAGCCGGTGCTCCAGCAACGCCCGCAGCTGCACCACAAAGTATGCTGTCGCCGGATCCGCATGTGCCTCCAGGTACCCCTCCAGTTCCGACAGCTCGCTGACGAGCGGAGCCGCCTGTGACTCGTCCCCAGCGCTGCAGACCCTGATCACCCTGCTGCACACGTCGTTGAGGCTGTCCATGAAGTCAGGATCCAGCTCTTTGTCTGCGAACGCGCCTACCACTGATGCTGCGTGGATGCTGGGAGACCGAAAAGCAGCCAGCAAGGTTGCTGCTCGCGCTGGTCTAGGAACCAGCACCAGCTTGCTGACGCTGCCGAAGGCGGGGTAAGGCGGCGACTGGATCTTGCTCCTGAGCTGTGGGCACCACGCACCACGGGTGGAGGTGGCGGCGGCAGAGGGTTGGCGGCCGATCCATCGTGCGCATGCACCACCAGGCTGAATGAGTGCATGCGCGGGTGCCAGGGCCGCCAGCAGCCACCAGGCCGTCAGCCGTGCGGGTGCCATGCTCCCGTCACCCACGTGCAGCGGCAGCAGCCAGGCACCCACACCTCGAAAGCCGCGCGCCGCTACAGCTAACCGCCGCCGTCACACTTGTGTTTCAAGCCCTCGTCAACTTCAAGTGTTTGCTTATGCAGCAGCAGGCGCTGAGCTGAGGTGATGGAGCAGTGCACACATCATTCCACACACACACTCAGCCCCCACACCCACAACCACCCCCCAATCCACACCATGGTTCGCGCCGTCCTGCTGCTGGCCGCCCTGGCCCCCGCCGCCGCCTTCCTGGCCCCCCCTCTCGCCACCAGCCGCGCGCCCGCGGCGCTTCGCATGGCCCTGGATGACGACATCACGGCAGCAGAACAAGCCGCCATCGCCGCCACCAAGAAGTTTGGTGCCCGCTCCCCCGAGGCCGCCAACGCCTGGGACAACTATGAGGAGGTGGCCGCCTCCGACAACAGCGCGGCCAGCAAGCCCTCCCTGGACCAATCGTGCGACGTGAGTGCGTCCACCTTGCCTCCTCTTGACACAAATCTTCACTTGGTCCTCGCAGCGGTTCGTGCTCTTTGGATTCTGTCGCAGCGTGGGGGCTGTGGCTGGCCGCTGTGTTCCTGAGTGGGGGCGCAGGCGCTGGCCCTTGGTTTTGATCCTAACAGGAGACCACACAGCAGCTGCGGCGCCTTCCTCACGTGTCTGTGCGCGTCAGCAGGCTGAATGAACACCTGCCGCTGCTGGAACACCACACACCGCCACCAACTTTTGAAGTTTACCGCTGCACTCGTCAACCCTCGACACCCCCCACACCCAGCACCATTACGGCATCATCATACGTTACTGACCTGATGCGCTGCCCTGCTGTACCTGTCTTGGTGACTTCCGCTGCCGCTGCTCTGTTTCCAGACGGACAACTTCGACTGCGCCGAGTTCGATGCCCAGATGGCGGAGCTGCAGGGCCTCATCAACGGCGGCAAGCCCGTGACCACCGAGGCGCTCGTCGAGCAGAACAAGAAGCTCATCGAGGAGAACCAACGCCTCAGGCGCTCTCTCTCCGCCTACAAGTAAGCGCCATCCGGCAGGATGCTGCTGCTGCTGCGGTATGCAGGTTATGTCCCGTCCCACCCCCCTCTCACCCCCCCACACACGACCACAACCAAAACAAAAACACCCAGATATTAGACCCAAGAAGGAGCAGGTTTGCCCAGCAGAGTGGGGAACATTGTCGTCGTGCACGTGGCGCCGCGTGCGAGCGTGCGGGGGGGGGCAGGTTCGCATGCGTCTCGCCACCACAGGCAGACAGCATAGTGGCTTCATGGTGAGCCGAGGTACGGCACAGCTGGCGCCTCTCTACACTGTGGTGCGGGGCGGCGTTGTGCGCACCTCATGCCCCCCTGGGCTGTCCATGTCCATATAGCAGCCAGTTGACAAGCATTTGACCACACTGTCAGCGGGCGCTGCGGCAACGCAGCCCTCCCTTTCGGGACCAGAATAAATTTTTGCCCTCACGAAAATTGGCCGACTTTTGTCTCGCCGCTGGTGCAACGGTTGCTGCTGTCGCAAGCTCATCAGTACTGCCTAGAGATCAGCTATTTATTGGTGTCGCATTCATAACTTTTGTTACATGCATCCACGTAGCATGCACAGAGCCTTGTAATTACCAGCACCGTGCTGTATTTTATTTTTGTGTGCCGAGCAGCTATTATGTGTGCTGACACATTACAGTTCCAGGGTAGTGCAGCATCTGGGTTTTTTGGTGATTGGTGGGGTGACACGGCTGTGCAAGCAGCAGGAGGCGCACCGCAGCAGCTGCGACGCTGCCCAGCAGCACGTTAGGAATAGCAGCGGCAGCTCATGTTTCTAAAGGAGCAGCAGCCGCAGCTGGAGATTTTTTTTCCCCTTGCTACTATTCTGGCTAAAGATTTGCAGCAACTTGCTGAGCAACTCGTGATAGGCTCATGTAATGCGCATAGCTAGCAAGTGTGCATACCGCTCCTGTTATGGCGAGCTTTAACAGCTCTATGGCAGCCTTTGATTCAAGGTTGAGCACTAACGTGTGTTGGGGGTAATGCGTGTCCGGAATGTCTGCAACATGCAGCACGGGCAACTTAGCAGCACATGGTTGTACTACAGTGACACTCTGGAATGCAGTATTTTCAGCATCCTTTATGCAGAAAATTGCTGCACCCAGGGCTACATGGTCATTGTGTCAGTTCCAGCAGTGACTGTTTATAAACCAGACTACCCCCCCTCCACTCGTAGTCAAACGGAACGAATGTGAACGTCAATATGACCCAAACACTGTCGCCACTGATACCTGGTATTCCCTTCGCGTGCCGCTAGTGTGTGTGGGTTGTGTGTGTGAGCAGTGCGGCTATGCCCAAAAAAATGGGACCGCCATTCCATTTTCATACTCCGTGTGCGAGGCAGTTATGCATTGTAGGCGTGTAGGTAGTTTTATTTATTTGCACTTGTGGGCATGCAAGAGCCCATGTCATGCACACCCACGGGTGGCAATGGCGCATGCGCGGCGATGTATGCACACAAACACAGAAAGTGTTGGCCCTGAGCTTAGACGTGCAGTATACTGTGGACCTGATTTGGGAGCAGGTGCATAAATAAGGCTTAACACATTCTTTGGTTGCCGTGCCAGGTCCATTGAGGTGGTAAAGTACAGCGCAGCTGTGTACACTGCACAGGAACAGGCATTGTGTGTGCAACAGTGTGGCTGTTAGTTGTGTGCATGCTCGTGTGTTGAGCAGTCTTTCACCCAGGTCAAAGTCACTGGGGGCCAGCTGCAAATGACATGCTGCGTGGTGTGCCAGCTACTTATGCAGTGCGAGCGCACGACTTGTGTACGCACAGCGGGCGCATGCATGTGTGGTTAGCAGCCTGATCACCATACCCAACTCGGACACGCACTTTGCGACACTGGCGCGCACACCAAGCAGCAGCAGCTTTCACTGTGCCTCACAAGCATTGCTGGGTCTGCCTATGTGGCCATTGCAATCACTTCAAGAAGTATATACTCTGAAATATACTTTTAGAAGTGTAGGAATCCGCGCTTCGGTAGGTGCGAGATTTGCTGCTTCTTTGTAGGCGCTTCGCTTTGTTCACCGAAGTATATACTCTGAAGTATACTTTTAGAAGTGTAGGAATCCGCGCTTCGGTAGGTGCGAGATTTGCTGCTTCTTGTAGGCGCTTCGCTTTGTTCACCGCATTGCACTGGTCCGCCCAGGGTGACGGCGCCTACCGGTGAGGAGACCTAGAGATTATCGCTCCTAGATGAGTTTTCATATGAGTACGTACACAGGTGCACACATGTGTGCACTTGTTGGTCGCATTTCATTTGCCGCCAGTGCCGCGGCACTGTGACGGCGCGGCCACAGAGCCCGGCCCGCCTGTGCTGGCCCTTAGCAGCTGCGTACACTGCCACGGGTCTTGTGCCTTCCCGTCCGTGCCGTACCGTTGACATGTTGTCATGTCGGTGCTATGCAAATTTGACCGCCCTTCTACACGCGCTCGCTTAATCGTGGCGCTCTGCTGTTTGTTGAGGTGCATGGCAGTGCTGTTCATCGATTCAGAGTCATTACTTTCTGCACTTGCCGTGCTGCACCGCCAGCTGCATTTGCGGCGTTATACTTTAAAAAAAAATTATTATTGGACACTTGGTGATGATCATGAGCACACCTGCAGCAAGCTCAAGTTCCTTTTGCCGGTGAACAGGTGCTGCCGCAAGAGGCACCAAAACCGCACCGCAGATTCCTCGGTGCGGCGCAAAACGACAGTGCACCAAAGACAACACAGCAGACACGCAGCGGCCAGCTCACTGAAATGTACCAGAAAGTGTTTCATTGTCGTGCACGTGGACGCACAAATGCCGGCTGTGAAAGCCGCATGACGCACCAGGTGGCATGAAAATGGAGCAGGGACCATGTCGCGCAAGTTGTGCAGCAAAAGGAGCAATGTAATCTGCACTCATACTAAACAAATGCCTGCTGTGAAAGCCGTGTACAAATGACACACATGAGATGACATGTAGATCGAGTACATCGACTGGCGTGCAAGTCGCGCGGCGAAAGCAGCAACATGCTATGCTCAGCAACCAGCCCCTTAGCCAATATAAAATACCACACACGATGCTGCGGTTATTGCACCAGCGCCAGCGCCAGCACTCCCGCAAGCACCGTTGTGCACGACGCGGCAGCAGGTGCCGCCCTGCTTGCCCCCAGATATTTTCCCAACTGGTGCACGGCCGCTACGTGGGGGCTTGTGCTGACGAAATTGAGGCAGGCAACAACAATCTGTCACCCAGCGCTGCGGGCAGGCGCCTCTACTGGTGGTGCGAATCTGGCACCAAGGAGCTACCGACCCAGCACAACCACCTCATCACCCTTCACATATTGGTGCACGCCGCCCTGCCCAGGTCGTGCACCGCACCGGCGTCGTTGCGCCGCGCGTACGCATTTCATTATCATGCACGTGGGCGTACAAATGCCGGCTGTGACGCCCACATGACACATGATGTGGCATGATGCTGACGCAAAATGTAATGCCGTTCTAATAGAAGTATGTGCCGCACTAAGGAGGCGCCCCCCCCGCCCCCCGCAACCCTCCCATACACAACAAAAGCCGGCTGTGGAAGCCGTGCAGGCGCCCCCTACTAGTACCGGTAGTACCCACCCGGCCCTGCCAAGTTGGCAGTGCCAACCCAGCCCAACCACCTCAAGAGCCCTTACAGGGTGCTGGCTGCCGCCCTGAGCAAGTCGCGCGCCGCATTGGTGTCCTTGCGCCATGCATGCAGCCTCGCCTGCACCTCCCCGCTCTGCCAGTTGTCTCCGCCATCAGACTGCGCAGCACCGATGTCGTCCATCAAGTCCGTCAGCGTCTCCTCGGCGGTCTGCAGTGTGACGCGCTGGCACTTCCCGCGGCGCTCGCTGTCGCTCCCTGCGCCAGCCGTCTCCTGCCGCGCGCCAATGGGGTTCGCTCCCCCGCGGGCCACCACCATCATTGTCTCTCCGTGATGCTGCACGACAGGGGCGGCAGTCAGGAGGCACAGCACACTTGTGGCTCAGAGGAATACTTCAATACACTTGCAGACAACTGGCAGCCTTGGGAGCGCGCGCGCTCCTACTGCTGCACTAATGGGGCTGGCATGCGCACGTCGACTCTTGCACGCCGTCAAGTTGAAACAAATAGAACTACACTGTACCTACTACACAGTAACTGGTCGCCGGTATTGAAGCTGCATGAAAGGTGTCTACAAGTCCAACATGTGGTACACTACGCAATGTGTTAGGTTGTACCGTACCAGATTGGGGCTGACATCTTTCGTTGTCCGTTACAGCGGTGCTCTGGCGACATGTCAAGCTTCCCTTAGAGTACGCCGTGCTGATAATTATGAAAAATGTGTTACAATATGCTTGAAGTACTTACAAAGTGCTTCTGAAATACAATACAGTCTCAGTCATCCCATGATAGCTGTACACCGTAAAAAAACCAGTCAACCCCTGAGTTGATTTCTGCTCGCAAAGACCATCGTCTACCAGCGTGCAGACTTTCGCCCGCCTGCAGCAGCAGATGTCGAGCTGCGCTGCTGTTCACACGTGTGCCGACAGCGAATGGTGGATGGTAGCGGGCCAGCTGCTGCCGAGACAGCGCTGCTGCGCACCGACAGATGGTGGCGGGCTGCCCCGCGCCGACACACGGTGCCGTGCTTTCCTCTGCGTTGCGCACCCCGGCCGATGACTCGCAGCACCCCAGGCCGGACGGCCAGGCCGCGCACCGCGCGCCCCGCCAATCTGATCGCCGGAAGGGCCGCACTCGCGCCCACATGCACGCTATTTAATGTACCAATAATAGCACAGTGGAAATAACCTTCTGTTTACATACAGTACTTATGAAGAATATTAATTTCATGACAATGATGATGTTGATGTCGTTACACAACCTCAGCATGGACACAAATCATGTAGCGTGCACGACCCCAGCACAGCAGACCGGCAATCTCACCAGGAGCTGTTGCTGGAGAGGCAGCTGTTGCTGGAGAGGCCTTCAGGCATGCCTGGTTGAGACCCTCTTTCATGCGTTTCAAGGTGTGAAAGTCGGCCTTGGGCTGCCTGCGCAGCAGCAGGATTATAGTAACATTACAGCGACGATCGAAGGGTGAGGTTTGAAGCTGGGCATGTCATGGTGGACATGTTGGAAGAACATCACGATATAGACAGTGAGCGACACCCACTGGGGTTGGTTAGGGTGGGTGACAGATGTAAGATGTAAACAACACAGCAACAAACTGTGAATGCAGAAGCTAAACAAAAAAAATGTGAGAAAAAAGTGGTTCATACACGTCTGTCCTGTTGTGTGTGTGTTTTTTTGGGGGGGGGCAGCGGTTGGCCAGCACGTGCCAAACACGCCCAGCTGGAACATGTCAAGCTGTAGGTGGATAGTACGTTGGTGCAGGCGGGAAACGCATGCACTCACCATTGAGGCGGCCATACGTACGTGTTGCCTTGGGTGTATGTTGTCTTGGTCACAACAGTATTCACGACATCTGTGATGGCGCCATACCGGTCCACGTATGTGAATGCCTCCTTGAAGGTCAGAACTCACAACGACCGCAAATGGCACGGCTGGGTCCGCTTTCGGAAACCCACCAGTCCCTCTTGCACCGTTGAAACAGCACTTGGCTGGCATGAGAAGAAACACCCCCTGGGTGTGTCCTCGCTCTCGCTTGGACTCGGGGTTTGGCCAGGGGTAGCGCAGTAAAACCCAACCGGTGTGAAGTGACGCGTCGAAACGCTGTAGCGTTTGAGTGTTGCTAGGGTCGATGCCGCATTCGCGCACGGCATCAACGACCTGCTGCTGCGTCAGGGGGGCTGCGCCATTGGCCATGGCCATCAACGCCCGCCCGTGGCGCGGGGGAACGTGGCTGAGCGAGGATGACCTTGTTGAAGTTGCGGTGTTGAAGTTTGTGTGTAGAAGTTGTGGTCCAACGGCGGCTGCGATGCTGCCAGTCATGCGGCTGAAATGGGGTTGAGTACCCAACGGAGCTGCAGCGCCGGTCAGTAGGTGCTGCTGCCACGCTGCTAGCACGGCAGAGGATGATGCACTTTTTTGAAGCTCAAGTGCAAACATTGATTGTTGAAGTTGCGGTGTTGAAGTTGTGGTCCTGTTGGGCTGCAAAGCCCACACTGTGCACAGGCAGCACAGGACTCGCAGAGGCAGCACGCGCACACACCGCTGGG
>JAULBY010021454.1:0-47957 GCA_032358315.1 Ophiocytium majus | reverse complement strand
TTAAATTTCCATTTCTTCAGCACGTTCACCGCGATTCCTGGCATGATATAACCATAGAGCACAGGAACGAGGATCAGGAACCAAGCGAAGTCCTCGCCGTGGATGCCGGCCCAGTGCTGGAAAAAGAAGTACAGCGCCGGAAACGGGTAAACATAGATCCAGAAGTTCATGAAGTGTTTTTGCATGTACTTTAAATTTAGAGGGAAGATGTGAACTGCGCAAGCTTTGCGGAATACTGGCCACTGTATCTGCACAATCACAGCAAAGAACTCACGCGTCAGCTCCATTTCTGGAGCCTCATGATCTATTTTCTTTCGTGGCCCGCGAGCTATGTCATCGGACACTGGTGGCCCATCCCAGTTACTTTGGTGTTAGGCTATGCCTTGGCGTTTTTCACTCACACCTACATTCAGAAAAGCCCATTCAACTTAAAGCATCCCTACTGGGGAGCAGTGGCCAATCTCAAGATGTTCTTCATGATGCTCACATTCCGACTGGCACCGGAGCTTGTGAAGCATGATATCAAATCAACGTAGGCTTTCTGGTTTAGCGAGTAGCGCTTTGCCTTTTTCAGTCAGCGGCACGGCCTTCTCCGGAAGAATCTTCGCTTTCACATTCTCCATGAGATTGACTAATTCAAGGCCATAGTTTTGATCCGGCTTCTTCGGATTCTTTGAGATCAGCATGACCAATCCCATAGGCTTGGCATCGTCACTGATCCAGTAGTCGATGGTCTGCCCATCGCGCGTGGTGCGATAGTGAGTGGCCTTGGTTGTCCCTGCCGCGATCTCCACCGTCTCGACGCCGATCTTGTCTTTATCCAGCTGGGCTTGGTTCGAGAAGAGGAAGTCATTCACTTGTAGGCCCCCGTTCGCACCCTTTAAATAGGCCTCTGGCATGCTTTCAGGTTGGGTGAGTTCTTTCGTGAGGACGTAGCCTTTTCGGATCTCTGCACTTTTCCCGGGAGCGACGCCAATCTCAAATTGCTGCCACATCTGCACGGGCATGAGGCCTTTCGTTTCTAGAAAGTACTCAATATGAACTGAATCCACTCTCGTTCCGGCGACGTAAAGGGCGAGATGAATAGGCGTGGAGTCTTGCCCCATGCGAATTTTGTAATTCGCACCACTGCCTGCGGGAAAACTCTGGCTTAGGCTTTGGGCGTGAACTGTGAAGGCAAAGAAAACAAAAAAGAGGAGGCTATTCTTCTTCTTCATCGATTTCCTGCAACACTTTTTGCGCTTCGTTTTGTTTCGCTTTCACTGTCGCCACATCGTCTTGTAATTTCTTGAGCTGCTCCGGACTCAAAGCGGGCTCGTCTGAAACGGGCGACTGCGACTCAGAGGTCGCGTCTTGGTAGTTCACTTTCTTAAGTGGCTGTGCCTGAGCGGGCAGGACGAGCAGCAGTAGGGCGATTAGCATTCTAGACCTCCGTCATATGGGGGAGTTGGTCATCGAGCCAGTACACGCTGTCTGGCGTGACCACGAGGATTTCTTCAAATTTTACACCGAACTCACCGCGGCCTAAGTGCGGTTCAACCGCCCAAAGTCCATTCGAGAGCGACAGTTTTTCATCAGCAGTCATGATCGCCGGTCCGAAGATTTTTTCTTTAATGAGGTAGGCGTAAGCTTGCGGGTGAAAACCCATCACGCTGATCTTGGGTACACCTAAGAGTGGGAGCTGGCCCACACGATGACCTAACACGCCGAGCGGATAGAGGCCGTGGCAATTGCTGTAGCCTTGCTTGAGGAGATGGTCTTCCACGCGACGATAGATCTCAGCAATCGCCACACGCTCCTGGGCCGCTCTGAGAATGATGTCGCGGAAGGCCTTGAGGTCTTGGCGCGCTTTCAAGACTTCAGCGTTTTCACCAAAGCTAAAGCTGTAACCAATATCGACGGCAAAGCCACCCACGGCCGGAGCGACATCCAGTGTGACGGCCATGCCTTTCTCTAGTTTGCGATCCGAGGGCATGAATTGCTGACCCACGTGCGGGAGTGGTTTTTTGAAAGTCGGGAGTTGCGGACGCTCGAAGTCTTTGAAGCCGGTGCGATCGCCAAACCATGCAAATGGACGATGAAAGAAAAGCCTGTGTCCGCGGCTATGAAAGTACTCTTCGATGAGAGCAGCCGCTTCTTTCTCGGTCATGCCCTCACGCAATTGGCCGCGCACATGCACCACCGATTCGTAAGCGAGTTTTTGATGACCTTTTACTTGCTCGAGGGTTTGCATCACGCGACGCCTGGAACTTCGTTCGGAAAGAATTTTTTGATCAAGGCTTCAAGGTGATTCTGTTCGCCGGGATGAAACCCGGGACGCAGGTAACGGGCAAAGATGCTCATCGCTTTCGGAAGAAGCGCGTGCTCCCAGACAAAGACGTTGAGCCCTTCGCGGATGGTATCCTTCTTGAGCAAAACCTTATCCTGCCAGAGGAGATTCGCTGTCACATAGCCAGTGAGTCCAGAAAGAATCAAGTAGGCGCTCATGAGTCCTGCAGCTCGGCGCAGGTAACTTTTGTCGACGCTCTGTAAAACATCAAAGGCCACCGAACGATGCTCAATCTCTTCGAGCGCATGCCACTCGAACAGGGCCTTCATTTGCGGATGGGCATTCTCGAAGAAATTTTCCTCCAGGCCGATTTCAGCAAGAAGAGAGGTGAGATGTTCGAAGCCGGCGGTGAGCGCCAGGCGGAACTCGTCGCTGGTTTTGCTTTCTACAAAACGAGTGATGACGTCTTCCACCAAACGCAGGATGCCGTCGATCTCGTAGCCTTGCTCACGCAAGTTCGTAAGAAACTTGTCGTGCTCAAGGGCATGCTGGGCTTCTTGGCGGATGAAGAGTTTGGCTTCTTGTTGCAAAGTCGCATCTTGCAACGTCGGAACGAATTTTTGCAGTGAGCGAATAAAGAACTTTTCCCCGGTGGGAAAAAGTAGAGTGAAACTGTTGCATAAATGCGTTCGGAACGGTGACTGGGCGAGCCAGTGACGTGGCACAGAAGAGTCGAATTTAAACTGTGGTTTTCTTACGTTTATCAAGAGTGCCATGACCCTCATTGTACGCCGGAAGTAGGTGTTTTTGCCAAGGGGTGAATTCCTCATGCTAGTATCAACACGTTATGAGAATTCTCTTTTTACATGGTTTCCCCGATAACCCAGAAGTATGGCGTTATTCCGTGGAATTCCTCGAGGGCCGTGCCGTTTGTCGCACGCCCGAATTGCATTCGCTTACTTTTGAAGAGCAAATCAAGCGTGTGCATGAAATGACTGAAGAAGGCCCTGCGGTCTTGGTGGGTCATGATATGGGTGGACCCCTCGCCACGGAATTTGCACTTCGTTACCCCGAGCGTGTCTCGCGCATCGTTTTGGTGAATAGCATGGACCTTGGTATGTTTGTTCGTCGACTCGGCGGTCTTAAGCAGCTGATGAAATCAAGTTACATGGGTGTGTTTGTGAATCCACTGGTGAACACCACCACTCTACGACCGTTCGCTAAGAAGCTTTTAAATTTTGTCTATGATCGTGGCCGACTGCCGGGCCACGACCGGTTGCGGAGCAATTCAGCGGAAGTGCTGGATGGACTTGGCCGCTACAAAGAGATGGCGCTGCGAGCTCCAAAAAAACTGCTGGAGCCCATCACGGCTATCCCACATCGCGTAGATATTATCTTTGGTCAGTATGATCCGTTCCTGCAAATGCCGACGGAAGCGGAGCTCAAGAGCTTTTTTCAAGATGCTCATTTGCATAAAATGAAAAGTGGTCATTGGCCGATGCGCACCCATCCGGAAGACTTTCATAAACTACTCGAAAGAATTTTATTATGAGCAAAATCGTCATCACGGGTATCAATGGCGGCATCGGGCGCGCGCTGGCCAAAGAATTCCAGGCCAAAGGTCTCAGTGTCGTCGGCGTTGATCTCTCAACGAATGGCCCTGAGGGCATGGACTACTATCAGCTCGATGTAACCGATGAAACGAAAGCCCTCGCAACCTATAAAACGATTCATGAAGCTCACCCTGAGATCGCTTATTGGTGCAACAACGCTGGCATCGCCGTGCTGGGCCCGTTTCATGAAGTCAGCGCAGCTGATTTTAATAAAGTCATGGCGGTGAATTTCAATGCGGTGATCACGGCCACTCGTTTTTGGCTCGAGGTTTTCAATCGCAAGGGCGGTTGTGTGATCAACATGGCCTCTGCGGCGGGCATGATTCCTAGTGGTGACATGAGCTCTTATGTCGCTAGCAAACATGCTGTGATTGGTTTCACTCGCGCCGTACAGTTAGAACTGGAGTCGCAGAAGTCTTTTGCTTCAACGTGTTTGGTGGTTCCCGGTTTTGTACAAACGGGCATCATGCAAGTCGGAAGTAAGTACGGATTGCCGGAGAAGATCAAAGGCATCGCCAGTACACCCGAGGCCTGTGCTAAAGAAACCGTCGCGGGAGTGCTGCGTGGTGAAAAAGAAATCATTCCCACGCTCAGTGGAAAAGTCATGACAGGGCTCTATCGGTATCTGCCCTTTGGGCATTCATTGGCGGCGACGGTGTACAAGAACTCTCGCAAGCTGGATTAGTTCCAGCGACGAAATCTCAACGTGTCTCAAACCCGTCAAGCCCAGAGAGCTTCCGCATCGCGCTGATGTACTTCTTCGCATTCTTAATGGCCTTCTCAGTGTCAGGAGAGCCGTCTTGCTTGCGCGGAGTCGGAAAGTAGCCGCGTTTGACTAGATCTCTCGCAAGCATCTCTTCGACAGGATCCGAGATCATTCCGATGATGACATCTTTCGGCACATCGGCCAGTCGCCCATAGGCGCGCACGAAATCTTCGTCTGCATGAACGAGAACATTGGAAGTCACGATGCCCTCAAAAATGCGGTCATCTTCGTCGGTGAAGATTGTGAACGACTGCGAAAGCGTGAGAGATCTCTCCGCGGCGAGCGCGAGCTTGCTCGTCTCAATCACCACGGGACAGGTCGCAGCACCAACATGAGGCGCACCGAAAGCCGTATGGACGCTGTAGCAAGAGCTGTAGGCGAGTTGGTTGATGAAGAAATTTTTGACCGCGGTGGTCGCACCGGCGATGGGTCGGAGGCGAAGGATCTGTTCGGCTTGTGGGCAGAATTTACGGTTGTTACCTTGTCCGATGAAGTGGTCCATCGCGGGAAGCAGGACCGACTCCATCTCGTAGTCGACCTGGTTCGTCAGAAGGATCCGTTGAATCTTTCTCATGTTGGCGAGCACTTGCTCGAAAGCTTTTCTCGCCATGGCACGCGAGTTCGCCGAGGAGAGAGTGGTGCTCGTGAACGGAAGTTTTTGTACGTTGAGGTAGGGGAGATGGGGGGCTTCCGAAACGATGCGAAAGTATTCGGTTGCGCTCGCCTGCTGGCGAAGCTGCAGAAGTGGTTGGACGAAATCTTTTTCACAGAGCTGGGCCTTGACCATGAAAGCGCGATCGGCCTTATTGAATGACGAGTCATTGAAGGTGCTGACGCCCTTGTTACAGTTCACAAGAGTCGCACCGACGAATTTCACGAAGTGATCACGTTCTTCAGCGAGGAGTGCCTTGTCGATCAATGGAACGCGTTGGTAGCCGCCGATGATGCCCACATCGAGACCGATCAGTTCGAGGACAGAGTCCACGTTGATGCCTTCGAAGCTGAGGCTGGCAAGTCCGGCCTTACCACTGACATTTCCGTCGATGAGAGATTCAATCCGCTGCTGCGGTGTTCTCTCGATCTCCAGCATCCCAAGTTCCGTGGTCATTGAACTCGAAAGATTGAAGGAGCTTGAGCCGTGGAAATCGCGGTCCTCAAAGGGCTGAGAACGAATGAGCGCGCGCAAACTTTCGACGTATTTCCTCGTGGTGTAAGCGTCGAAGTGTTTACGGATCTCTTGGCACGGCTTGTTGTTGGCCATGCTTTCTGAGAAGCAGGAAACCTTTTTCTCGTAATCCCGGATGTTGTTTTCGATTTCGGCGGCGTAGGTGCAGTTGAAGCTCGCTTTCAGATCTGACGCCAAGAAATTTGAGATGGCCGAGGGTCTGAAGTCTGCTGCTTTGGAGCGGCAAAACTCGAGCAGCTTATTGCTGGCTGCGCTGCTGTGATTACTGGTCATCGTAGGACGTTGCTCGCGGCAAGACGAAAACTCGAAGGCATGTCCCACTTGTGAAAGTGAGAAGCCTAGCACCAACACAGCAACAGTATTCTTCAGCATAAAATGACCACTTTTATGGTTGGGAAATCGCGGTACTAAAATCCACCAGCGATTTCTTCGCAAATCACCTTCGCCCAGCCGTGCGACGTCTTCACTGAAGCGAGAATCTTACCAGTGAGGAAGTCGTCGGATTCGAGGGACTTGATTTTTGTAGAGCCGGCGCCCGTGGGGATCTTGCAGTTGGTTTCCTCGCCGAAGCCCTGGCTCTCGTCGTAGGTCAGGCCGGTCTTGCCGCCGAGCACCTTCATCATTTCTTCGAATGATACGTAGTAGGAGATGTTCGTGCCACGGATTATGCCCGAGCACGTATAGGCGCGAACTGGATCGCAGCCAGCAGCACGAGCTTGTGAGAGAGAAGCTGCGAGTACGAGTACGGCAATGAGTGCTTTCATGAGAAATCCCCAGGGGTATGGATATAGATGTTTAAAACTACCATCACATAACAACTGGCAGAGGGGAGTTGAATCTTTTTCACGGTTGCTGGGCTAAACCTAACAATCCAAGCCGAAAGCCTGGATGTCTAGGTTATTGGAATTTCGAAATGTGGGCAGAGGGGCCCGATCAGTACTCGATGGCGGGGATACTACACCGTTGGCTCACCTTCGAACCATACTTCTGCAAAAGCTCATGTGCATCCACATCAATTAAAGTCGGCAACTCTGGCAGGATATAATCTCGGCAATCATACCAGGCCGGAAAAGCCATGGGGCGACCGTGTTCTTCGAACCAGCCTTCAGCGAGCATGGCGGGTGCAGTCGTTTTCACAATGTCCTCAACCGCCTCCATCTTCAAGTATCCCTTATTCATTAAATCAAGTGCGACATCAATACTGCTCGCAAAGCCTGTCTGCCCTGGAAGTAGTGGTTTCCCTCTCTCTTTGCGGCTGATCATAGAGTAGGCGACGCGAATGTAAGTCGGGCCGGTGATCTGTGGGAATTCTTTGCGAATCTGTGCGTAGATTTCGGTGTCGGCTTCGCCGTTATCACCGATCAAAATCATCTCGCGAGGTTGGTACTCTTTGATAAAGCCGCGAAGAGAATCGATCTTATGGGTGTTGCCGCTGAATATCTGGCGCCAGCGGCGGGTGACAAGATCCCCTTTGGGGAAGTTATTCGTTTTGAGAAACTTCTCGTGGAGATCACCAATGAAATTCTTAGGTGCGTTCGAGAGGTACTTGAGGGTGAGCATGTTCGGATGCTCGACGATAGCGTGATAAAGCTCAGGCATACCGATAAAGGCATTGCGAATCATGGGCCCGTTGGCCAAGGTCGAGTCCTTGTCCAGCACATGAGACACTTTAATGGTGTCATCCATGTCGCTCACCACCATGATCTGTGCATGAGCGCTAAGCGAGAGGCTTATGGAAAGCAGGAAAGACGGGAAGTTGAATCTCATATGAATAATTATGGGTCCAGATGGCCTTTGGAGGGTAGAAGATGTAATGATTACACATGAGTGAAGCCAGAATTATTGATTTAGAAATCAAGTTCTCCCATCAGGATGATTTTATTCAGCAACTGAATAAGATCGTGACTGAGCAACAGACGCGGATTGAGCGTTTGGAGAAAGAGCTCATCGACCTTAGAGGGGTCGTTGAAGCGGTCAAAGATATGGATAGCAAACCGCCGCACTACTAGTATGCAAACCCTCAACCGCTATCCAGTAAAGAAGAACGATGTCCTGCAGGCATGGGACAGCGCGGACGAACTGATCTTGAAGCACGTGAAAGGTCAGAATTTAACCGGCAAGCGTATCCTCATTATCAATGACCATTTCGGCGCCTTAAGTTGTGGTCTGGAAGGTCAGGATTGTACAACCTATACGGATTCTTTCGTGAGCATGATGGGCCTGCGCCAAAACAGCGCACAACGGCTTCAACCGATCAATAGTCTTAAGGCCCTCACAGGTCTCTACGATTTTGTGCTGGTCCAAATCCCCAAGAACATGTCTTATTTTGAAGATGTTCTTTGCCGCCTCTCGCATCACCTCCATGCCCAATCCCAACTCATTTGCGGCTCGATGGTAAAGCACTTGGCCCCGACGAGTTTTGATCTCCTTAAAAAATACATCGGGGAAACGACGACGAGCCTTGCCGAAAAGAAGGCCCGCTTGGTCTTCGCGTGCTTTGAAAGATCTCCCGTGCCATCTGCTTTTCCCCAATCAGTGAAACTCGATGGCTTTGAGATTCCCTTTAGCAATAATTCAAATCTTTTTAGTCGCGACAAGCTCGACATTGGTTCGCGCTTTTTCTTAAGTCACCTACCCAAAGGTGATTTTAAAACAATTCTTGATCTCGGGTGTGCCAACGGCGTGATTGGCATTAAAGCGAAGATGCTTAACCCGGAAGCTAAAATCATCTTCAGTGATGACTCGGCCATGGCCATCGAAAGTGCCCAGACCAACTATCAGCAACACTTTAAAGATGAGGCCAGTTACATCTGGACCAACTGCTTTGAAGGGCAGCCCAAGGGCACGCTGGATCTCGTGCTATGTAATCCGCCCTTTCATCAAGGCACCACTGTCGGTGATTTTATTGCTCAGCAAATGTTTCAAGATGCCTACGACGCATTGAAGGTCGGTGGCACGCTCCGAGTGATCGGTAATACTCACTTAGGCTATCAAGTGAAGCTCAAGAAGCTCTTTGGAGCTGCGACGATTGTAGACACCAATCAGAAGTTTTTGATCTGTGAATCTCACAAACGTTGAGCTGGTGGGAGTCTCCAGTCTTGACGAGAATAGGGACGTGGCTTGGCCTCATCAAACGCCGTTACTCCATCAGCATCTCGACAAAACGGACGATCCTTGCCTTGCAATGCCAAAACCTTAGCCCATTCTTGTGAACGCAGCTCTGCACTTATCGCCTGTGTTTTAATGATGCTTTGATAAAGTTTAAAACTGCCGCGGGGCTTACGCTCAAAGGTGGTGCGGTCGACGGCGGTTAAACCAAACTTCGGGCAGTAACCATCCGACCATTCTAAGTTATCCGTTAAAGACCAGACGTAGTAGCCTTGCACCGGCACGCCTTCGCTCATGGCCTGAGAAACCGCCATAAGATGCTCAACGAGGTAGGCGCCCCTTATATCGTCATTCACATCCGCGATGCCATTCTCCGTGACGATCACGGGGATCTTGGGAAAACGCTGATGGATTTCACGCAACAGTCCCAGCAACCCGGCGACGTCAATCGCTCTGCCTGATTCTGAATACTCAACATCCAGTCCGAGATCAATGCCTTGACCCTTGATCCATTCGGCACCGTAGTAGTTAAAGCCAAAGAAATCCATCTTGCCGCGTGCCTTCTCAGGCATCCGCCAGTTCATCATGCGATCGGCGAAACCGGCCGCGATTTTATCCAACCAACCTACTGCTGTGTAATGGGCCATGTTATGCGCGAGGCCGATCTTGATGGTGGGAAATTTCTGATGGGCCCAGTCGTAAATCTCATTATGCGCATCAGTCATGAAGTCCATCGCCACGACACCCGAGCCGCGGATGGGCCCGAGGGCAAAGAGCGCGAACGGAGAGGATTGATTTCCCGGCGGCCACATGCCGACGACGTAAGCATTCACGATGTAGACGTTGCCTTCGTTGAAGGTGATCCACCAATCAACATCGGCAGCAAATTCTTCGATCATTCGCTTCGAGAATTGCACGAACGCCGCTTTGGTCTTTTCCTCGTGCCAGCCATTCTGCTCTTGCACCCAGACCGGAACCGAATGATGCATGAGGGTCAGCATGACTTTCATACCGCGGGCCTTCACCGCCTTGAGTATGGAGCGGTACTGTTCGATCGCCTTAACATCAAAAGTAGTCGGGGTGGGCATGATGCGACCCCAGTCAACGCCCATACGAAACGATTGCACGCCTAGGTCGCGCGCGAGATCTAACTCCGCTGCAGGCTTTGTCCAAAATTCTAAACGGCGCTCAGGATTGGCCGTCACTTTCCAGCTGCGGACGTTTCCTTGCTGGCCCCATTTAAGCCAGACATCATTGAGTTCGTCTTCCACCTGTCCAGGGGCATTGGCGACGCCGAAGACAAAGTCCTTGGGAAATGTCGTTTGCGCATGAAGGAGTGTCGGTAGCAACAAGAGGAGAAGTGTTTTCATCTTTTGTTATACGCCTTAATTTGAAGGTCGATACGTTTCTGCAGTTCTGTGAATTGGGGATGCTCGGCCGTGATGAGGTAAAACTCTTGGCCGGCAGATGACTTAAGAAAGCGCTCTTGGAAAACCACTAGCTCATCATGAATCTTCTTCAATTCTTTAACGTGCTGGTTAGTACCGTCGAGCTTGGCACATTGAGAATTGAGCTCCGTGATGAATTTTTTGAGCTCACCACTAAATTGAGCAACGTTGACGACCGGTAAAGCATTGCTGGCTGCTTGGTATCCTTTGAAATTCTTGTTAACCACCTCAAGCTCTGACTTCGATCGTTCTTCGAACTCGCTCAGCTCTTTGAATGCCGGGTCGGTTGAGACGATTTTGCTTTTTTTGCCGATGGTCTTGCGGATGTGTTCTATCGAGGCTTTAAGCTTCTGCGTGCTTGTCTGCACTTGGCCGTAAGCGGCTTCCAGGCTTTTTGATTTTGTCAGCGGCTGCTTCTTGGCGTAATCCGAATCAATCTTCGCGAGGTCTTTATCCATTTCGCGCTGGAGCTTAACCAATTGCCCATTCAACTTCTTCGTTGGATAGTAGCGAGTGATGGTGCAGGCCTGGAGAAGAAGCAGCGTCGTAAGTAGAATAAGTTTCATTTTCAGTTCTCCACACGATCAGGTCTAAGGGCTTCAGCTTGAATCGGCCACGTCGTGGCATTGTCATAATCAAATGAGACCTTGATCTCGAACTCGGGCAGTGTGATTTGCACCAGAACAGCTTTCCATGTCACACCATCAACCGTCATGACTTTCTGGAGTTCTTTCGCAACTGCGAGAATCTCAGACTTATCAGGGGTACTTGATGAGATATTGCCTTCGAAGTGATAGATAAAGCCGTTCGTGTCATGGTTGCCATCAAGCTGTATGACCTGAGAGATCGACTCCCAATCATCGTTGTCCAAAGCCTCGTCGCCGAGGATGATCTGGCCGATCTCGTCGACCAGTTCGTTGGCGGCTTCTTCGTTGAATTTGTGTGTCATGGCACCGTGATTGAAACACGCCTGGGGGCTATTTGTCAGGGGTAAGTATACCGTCAAAACCCCATCACTTTATGACAACCGTATCTGACAATTCACCGCCACTCGTCGTAGACGAACTCAGCATCGTCGCTGATCGCAAGATCGGCATCCTGCGCGCTGTCTACCGCGGCACCAGGTGGTGACAATTGGGAAAAAATCAACCTGTTAAATTGAGGGGTTGTCCATGGGTGTCATGGCACGCATGTTGCTTCTCTAAAGAGAGGAGGAAGCACCATGAAACTGACCCTATTACTTTTGTTGTCACTCGTACTCGCGTCCTGCGGGGGCTCCTCTGGCGGTAAGTCTAAAGTCTCAACTCCCCAGCCCACCATCGATGCAGTGATCGCCGAACTTTCCTACCCGGCCTCGGGCCAGGTCCTGCATAATGGCGAACTCCTGGCTGATCTCTCCAACCCGCTGCCGGTCGTCAGCAGCTACGGCACTGTCACGCGCGGCCAAACCCTCAACGTCGTTACGATCAACGGCATCGACTTCCTCATCTATGGGGAAGACGGAGCCTTCGCCGTTGAGTGCGAACCCAACGTCGACTATCCGACACACGGCCCCGCACATCCCGACTGCGAAGTGGCCCATGCGGAGAGCTTCGACACCATCATCATCTGCAATAGTACGGACCCCACCACGCCCATTTTGCAAGCGCAGAACTGGCCCGGTTACCCAGCGGCCATGACCGACGACACTCTCGGCATGCAGTGCTGGATCGACGGCGTGAAGATGAAGTCGCAGCGGATTTTTACGTACTAAATCTATGAACGAGTATCTCGATCAAAGCTTCACACCCAAGGCCTTTGCTCAATTCGTCTTATAGGCCCTCACCCAGTCGACGATGAACTGCGCCGGATACGTTCCCAAAGCCGGGTCTCCGGCCGTGTCACTCACCGCCAGGTTCAAGAGTATGTAATGGGGATCGTCGTTCACGAAGGGCGTGCGGAAAGTTTCGACTCCATCCAAGTAGAAGATGGCTTCCGTGGGCGTCCAGAGCATTCCGTAGACATGGAACTTCGCCACATCGATCACGGGAGGGTTCTGGGAATTGCTGATATTATACTCATGCCCTTTTGAGCCAAGATGGAGTGTCGAGACGACCTTTCCCGTGCGCTTAATCACGTAAGGTCTCCCTTGTGACATGACGGTGATCTGACCCGCCCAGTGCTCGACGATATCGATCTCGGGGAGGCGGCCTAGGTTCGAATCCGTTTTGTTCGTCGGAAGCAACCAGAACGCAGGCCAGGTTCCTGACGACAGTGGCAGGATGGCGCGCATCTCGAAGTAGCCATAGGTTTGTGAGAAGGATTTCTGCGTTGTGATCAGGCCCGAGAGAAAATCTCGCGTCCCTTGGCCACAGGTTTTCTTCGCGAGGGGGTCTGCCTTTGACGCCGTCAAATAGAGATACCCATTCCCCACCCAGGTGGCGTTTCGCCCGCAGTAATCCTTATCAACGTAGACTTGCCGCTCGCCCGTGATCATTCGACTGGAGGCCTGCTGCGCCATCGTGACGGGTGTGCCGTTGGGCCAAGTTTTCGTTTGCTGAGTTCCAAAGTAATAGTTCGTCTTCCATACGGCCGGGTTTACCGGAGATCCAGCAGGCTCGTTAAACTCAGCCGTGAAGGTCGGCACAAAGCCTCGCCGATCAAGGAGATTGGCCCAGATGGCTTCGGAGGTGATGAGGAATCCAAAGATCAGAGATGTTACTGATGTCTTCAAGACGCCCTCCTGGCCCTGGTGAATGAATTCTGAAATCTGTTATCGGCCTAGCGAGGGGCAAATTTTAAGAGACCGGGTTAACGGTCGTAACTACTGACAAACTTAAGTAGTCTAAATTTCTTTATAGTACGTTTCGACGACGACAGTGAAATCGATCTTCTTCCAATCTTTCTCAATGGTCTCACCGCTCATGAGAGCGATGGTAAAATAGTTTTCGTATTCAACATCAAGATAAGTGCCGCGACCTTGATCTGGATAAAGTTGGGTGTCATTGCGAGCTTCCGGACTCCATCCACAGCAAACGAAATGGAGTGGTCTCATTTTAAATTGCAAAGCTAGATACTTTTCCACTGACTTCGCGTCCATTCCTTTGACAGTGTACTTTGCAAAGAGCTTTGGCTGAGTGTGCTTAGCTTCATCTTCTTTTTCGCAGCCAACGAATGTGATTTGTGGATGGCTCAATTTCCACTTAGCCAAGAAGTCTACGCACACGGCGCTCTTTTGCGGGGGAGATAAAGTAGGTGCTTGGTGTGAGCAGGCCGCAAAAATAAGTACAACTATAATAAGAAGAAATTTCATAGGATCTGGCTCACTGACAAGAATGATAGATTTAAATGGCGCACCCGGCGAGATTCGAACTCACGACCTTCAGCTTCGGAGGCTGACACTCTATCCAGCTGAGCTACGGGTGCCGACTGGAGGACATACTTGAGTTATAAATTTAACAGCCTGGAGCAGCAAGAACAATAGCGTTTCCGTCTGGTAAATGCTGGCGAGCAGCGCGGCAAAATCGCCCAGGAGGTGCTTTTCTCGAGAGTGACTACACTAGGGAAATGCGTTTATTTATTTTGCTGCTCTCGCTCCCCATATTGGCCCATGCTTGGGGGCCTTTTCAGGCCACCTCATTCAGGAAAGTGAAGGGGATGGACTGGCATTGGATCATGTCGACTCCAACCGCTAAAGAATCTCTAGAGTTGGACTGCCAAAGTTTCATTCACAACTTCCATCACAATAAAGATGGCAAACGTGTCATGAGTATCATGCTCGAGGAAGCTGACTGCGAACAGACGCAAAAAGATCTGCGTCGTTGTTTCCCGCTCCCTGGGAAGGCCTGCGTAAAAGGCACGATGTTACCAACAGTCAGTTGCGGTAAGTGCCCATAGGGTTGTAAAACCTTTCCATGAGTTTTTCTGCTCCTCCTTCGATGAAGTGGCACGGCTGGGGTCACCCACACGTTACATTCCCCATGGAAGACAAACCTGATTTATGGCCCTTCGTGCGCGAGAAGCTCGGCATGAGTCGCGATTTGTATCATCCCGCCATCAACGTGGAAGACATCAAACTGCCGGCCAATCGCTTGAGCGATCCCGCAGCGACGCTCAAAGAACTCGAAGCTCTGCTGGGTGCCGATCGTGCGTCGATCGATGATTTCCAAAGACTCGTGCATGCCTTCGGAAAAAGTTTTCCGGATCTGTGGCGTGCCCGTGCCGGCATTGTCGCAACCGCCCCAGACATCATCGCATGGCCGGCTTCACACGAAGAGGTCGTTGCCGTGATTGCTTGGGCGAAGAAAAACAAAGTCCACGTGATTCCTTTCGGCGGTGGCACCAACATCGCTGGTGCGCTGGATGTGAAAGAGGAAGCGAAGCTTCCCGTGCTATCTCTTGATATGCGCGGCATGGGTCGCTTGCTGGAAATGCAAGAAGACTCCAATCTGGCGCTGCTTGAAACAGGCGCCGTCGGGCCGGCCATTGAAGAGCAGTTGGGCGAACGCGGATTTTCTCTCGGTCATTTTCCTGATTCCTTTGAATTCTCTACGCTGGGTGGTTGGATTGCGACTCGTTCGGCTGGCATGCAGTCGGATGCCTACGGCCGCATTGAAGATATGGTGCAAGCTCTTCACACGGTGACCAGTGAACATGTGCTTGAACTCAAACCTTTTCCTGCGACTTCGGCAGGACCTGATCTCGCGCGACCGTTCATTGGCAGTGAAGGATGCTTTGGCATCATCACGCGCGCCTGGATGCGCGTGCATCCGATTCCTGAATCTAAACGCTATGTCGGTTATTTGTTCAAAACGTTCGAGCAAGGTCTCGCCGCCGTGAAGGCGTGCCATGAAGCTGATATCAAGCCGAGCCTCGTCCGTTTACAAGACGAAGGCGAAACGGAGTTGGCGTTCAATTTGAAATCACCGAAGCCTCTCTTGAAGAGTGCCGTGGAGTTTCCCGTTAAGAAGTTACTTAAGACCTTGGGCTACACCAAACCGGCCATCATGGTAGTGGGCTTTGAAGGAAGTGATCAGCAAACCGCTCATCTCGCATCGGCCGCCGCTTCGGTTTTTAAAAAACACGGCGGCTTTCCCTTGGGTGATTCCATCGGCTCGGCCTGGTCGAAAGATAAATACAACACGCCATACCTGCGCGACTACATCATGGACTACGGTGGCATCGCGGATGTGGCCGAGACATCGACGACGTGGGGAAAACTGCCGGAGTTACACGCCGCTGTCCTCGAGGCCGTGCGCGTGGGGTGCGCGGAAGAAAATCTTCCGGGTTATGTGGGCTGTCACTTGTCACACACCTACGTCACGGGGGGCTGTTTGTACTTCACCTGGGCCCTGCAAGGCGGAGACAAACCTCTCGAGCGTTACTACCGCATGAAAGCGCGTGTGACGGATGCGATTGTTGCTGCGGGGGGAACTCTGAGTCACCACCACGCCGTGGGGACGGAGCATTTGCCTTGGCTCGCTAAAGAAATCGGTCCTGGCGGTGAAGCGATGTTGGGTGCTTTTAAGAAAGCTTTTGATCCCAGCGATATGTTTAATCCCGGTGGACTCGCTCCTCAGCGCATTCATCCTTATCTAGGAACAAACCGTGGTTAAGTGGACTCTCGTTACAGGTGCAACAGGTTTTGTCGGCGGGGAATGGACCCTGCGTGCACTCTTGCGTGGAGAGTATGTCGCAGCTTTGGTGCGTCCCGGACGTGAAGAAGCTGTGAGCAAACATCTGCGCGAACTCGCGGATGTGCATGGCACACAGGTGCCTTCGCTGGATAAACTTGTGGTGGTGCCGTGGGCGCCGGGTTCAGAGTTCTCTTCGCTTCAATTGTTACGTCAGTCGGGTGTGGATCATGTCTCATGTGTGATCCACGCTGCCGCTGATATGACCTACTCACTGTCAAAACTGCCTACCTCCCTTGATAACAATCTTGGTATGGCCTTAGGACTGTATCGTGCCATTGCGGAGCACGCGCCTGAAGCAACGAAGTTCATCGCTGTCTCAACCGCCTACACTTGCGGTTTGAATCCTGCCGCGGATATTCCTGAGGCCCTTCATCTTACACCGAAACTAGTGAACGGGTATCAAACCTCGAAGTGGGCGACCGAGATGGCGCTGACTGAACTCGCGCGCAACGGTGGGCCAGCGCTCACCATCCTGCGTCCATCCATCGTGGTGGGTGAGGGCGAGCGTGGGTTCTACACTGGTAAGTGCTTTGGCTTTTATATGTTCCTACGTGGTTTTGCTCTCGCCAAAAAAGCGGGTGCGAAGAAGATGCGCGTGGCGATTAATCCTGATTCAGAAATCAACCTTCTCCCAATAGACCAGTTGCTGCTGTTGATTGATCGCATCCGTGAGAAAGGTGCGCCGGGTTTTGTTCACGCCACGATGGATAACGGCGTGACTGTCGGACACATGATGGAGGTCATCGGTAAGATCTATGGCTTTCCCATTGAAGAAGGGAAGCCGCGCTCACTCCCAGAGCATCTGTTCGATCGCCAGGTGGCGGCCAACATGGCCTTTGCCAACACCACCTTCAAGTTTTCCAATGTGAGTGCCAAGAAACTCGTGCCCGAAAAAAACTGGGTGGATCTGAACGCGCAGAGTTTCGAGCGCGTTGTACGCCAATCCAAAGCGCTCTACTTCCAGAAAGCGCGTTTTGAAAAATCTGATTTGGCCATGCTGCCGCAGCTGCTGCCTAGTCCTGTACGCAAGGTGCTTCGAAAAATCCCGAGGAATAAATGATTCGCTATTTTGAAGAACTCACAGTGGGACAAAAATTCGGTGGGCCCCATTACTTTTTAAGTGCCGAAGAGATCATCGAGTTCGCGCAGAAGTATGATCCACAGTCGTTTCACACCGAACCCGTCAAAGCTCCGGCGAGTTTCTTCGGACAACACGTCGCCAGTGGATGGCAAACCACCTCGATCGGCATGCGTTTGCTTGTGACGGGTGAACATCACTTCGCCGGCGGCATGATTGGTCTCGGCGTAGAAGGCATTCGTTGGCGTCGTCCCACGTTGCCAGGCATGACACTCAAGATGGTCAGTGAAGTTATGCAGCTCAGCCGTTCGGGAAAATTTCCCCGTCACGGTTTAGTGAAATTGAAGAATGTGATCTCTGATGCTTCGAGTGGCGAGGAGCTGGCCGAGATGACCACGCTCCAGATCGTTGAACTTAAAGCGCAGCCTCAACCTTAGTGCGCATGAGTTTCTGAAACTCATACCAAGACTCAGACGGCTCATGCCAAAACGCGCTGGTCTTTTCAATCCACGCGGTCGTTGACTCTTCATCCATTCCGCTATCTGCAAAGCAGCGCTCGTAGAGACCCATGTTTTGCATGAAGAATACGGAGCAACCGATTTGCCTACTCGTTTCCACTTCGTAGTCGCGTAGCTCTGTCGGGGTCATGCCTACTTTGTAGCTTGGAAGATTGAAAGCAGCACGTACGCGCCAGAGTGGATCGAAGTAAGCATCGCGACGGATCGTGCTTGGATCAAGTCCGCCTTCTGCGTACATGTTGATGCTGCTGTTGGATGCGTTCACGAAGATACGAATGGAGACAGCAGGAGCTTCCACTTTGCGGCAGTATTCGTAAATCACAGTGACATCGTCGTTGCGAAACACACAGGATTTCATGGTACCGGATTCACTGCCTGGATCGAGATATAAGCCGACGTACTTGAGTGGCTTTGCCATGGCGAGTTCAATGGCTTCAACGGGAGTGGCAAGTTCAGCGTGCGCAGCCAGGGAGCTGAGGAGAGCTAGGCCTAAGGCAAAAAAACGCATGGAGGGCCTCCGGGTGAGGTTCAGTTTTACCCCAGTTCCGGATCTTCAGGGGGCGACAGGTAATCTTTTCAGACGGGCTTCTTAGTCACCACCGCCATGGTCAAGCGACTCACACAAACCAGCTTCCCATCGTCACCCGTCATGCGGATTTCCCAGACTTGCGTGGTGCGACCCACATGGATCGGCTTTGCGACGCCGGTCAGAGTACCTGAGCGCATCCCCGAGATATGGTTGGCGTTAATATCCAGCCCTACGCAGTAGTGGGTTTGCGGGTCCACGCAGAGATTGGCGCCGATACTTCCGAGGGTTTCGGCCAGGGCCACCGAAGCACCGCCATGAAGCATACCGAAGGGCTGATGGGTGCGATGGTCCACCGGCATGGTTCCCTCAATAAAATCCTCCGTGATGCGGGTGATCTGAATGCCGAGGGCATCGACCAAGCTCGGGGGATGACTGCGTTTCATGGCCTCAATATCAACAACACGTAGTTTCATGGGAAAAGCTTAACAAGCACGTTCTGAGGTGACAAAATAATGTGGGGGATTTATGGAAAAACCGCGCATTTTACTCGTCGAGAACATTCACCCAGTCGCCAAGGCCGCTCTCGAAGCGGAAGGCTTCGAGGTCGACTTAATTTCTCACGCACCTGCGGAAGCAGAACTCATTCCCTTGCTGAAAAATTACAACGTCATCGGCATCCGTTCAAAAACAGAAATTACGCCAGAAGTCTTGAAGCACAATCCGCAACTCGCGTTGATCGGTTGCTTCTGCATCGGCACCAATCAAGTGTCCCTTTCAAGTGCACGCTTGGCCGGTGTGCCCGTGTTCAACGCTCCTCACTCGAACACCCGCAGCGTGGCCGAGTTAGTCATTGCTGAGATGATCGCGCTTTCTCGCCAACTCGGTGATCGCAATACGCAGGCGCATCAAGGTCGCTGGGTGAAATCAGCGGATGGCTCGCGCGAAGTGCGCGGCAAAACATTGGGCATCGTCGGCTACGGTCACATCGGCAGTCAGGTCAGTGTTCTCGCGGAAGCCATGGGACTGCATGTAATTTTCTACGACGTCGTCAAAAAACTTCCGCTGGGCAATGCCCGGGTGAAGCCCACACTTGAGGCGTTGTTGGAAGATTCCGACTTCGTCACACTCCACGTACCAGAGAACAGTGAAACGCGTGGGCTCATTGGCAAAGCGCAGTTTAATAAAATGCGCATGGGAAGTTTTTTGATCAATGCTTCTCGCGGCACCGTGGTTGTCATTGAAGATCTTGTGCAAGCGATCAAAGAAAAAATCATTGCGGGCTGTGCGCTTGACGTGTTCCCCGATGAACCGGCTTCGAACAAGGATAAGTTCATCTCACCTTTGCAGAATCTTCCCAACGTCATTCTCACCCCGCACATCGCAGGCTCGACGGAAGAAGCGCAAGAGGCCATCGGCCGTGAAGTCGCTGAGAGTTTCCGTCGCTACTTAAAAATCGGTTCAAGTGCCGGCGCAGTGAATTTCCCGAATGTTGATTTGTCTATTCGCAAAGGGACCTCACGCATTCTCAACGTTCACCGCAACGAACCCGGTGTCTTGGGTGAAATCAACGGCATCATCTCGCAGGCGGGCGCCAACATCGAAGGTCAGTTCCTTGCCACGGATGAGCACATTGGTTACATCGTCATGGACGTCGCGGCGACTCAAGCGCAAGCGCTCGCCGAGAAAATTAATAAGCTCAGCCGCTCGATTCGCACGCGCGTGGTGACCTAGCGTTGTCGAATCTCGTTCTCATTTTCGTTTGTCTCGTCTTGGGTGTGCTGCTGAAGCGCACCGGCCGTTTTCCGCATAACACGCATACGGCGCTGAACGCCTTCGTGATTTTCATCTCATTTCCTTCGACCGTGCTTTTACAGATCACCGCACTTTTTTCTAAGACAGCACTGAGCTGGTCCTTGCTGTTGCCGGCTTCGATGGGGTGGCTGCTCTTTGCGGGGTCATGGGCGCTTATTGCTTGGATCGGCAAACGTCGCAACTGGAGTGACGCGCGCACCGGAGCCTTGATCCTGACTGCTGGATTAGGGAACACGTCGTTTGTTGGTTTTCCATTACTAGAAGCCCTGCTTGGAAGTGAAGCGGTTCCCTGGGGAGTGTTGGTGGATCAGCTCGGATCCTTCTTCGTGCTCTCGACTTTTGGAATTGTCGTGGCCTCACGCTACGGCCGTCCCCGTGATGGCAAAGCGCGCTCAATTCCAAAACAGGTATTCACCTTTCCTCCGTTTTTGGCCTTGCTCACGGCCTGCGGTCTCTCCGCTTTCGGTTTTGTGTTTAGCGGAGTTTCGGAAGTCATCATCGCCAGACTTGCGAGCACACTTGTTCCCCTGGCGTTGGTTGCCGTGGGCTTCCAGCTCAATCTCTCACCCAGTACCTTACGTCGGTATGGCAGACCGCTTTCCCTTGGGCTCTTCTATAAACTCTTCTTGGCCCCGGCGGTTTTGTTGGTACTGTATGTGTTCATTCTTGGACAAAGAGACTTCGTCACAAGGGTCACTCTACTAGAGGCGGCCATGGCGACCATGATCACCTCGGCCGTCGTTGCGGCAGAGTTTAGCCTGGACGAGGAACTGGCGAATCTCATGGTGGGAGTCAGCGTTCCTCTCTCACTTTTCACGGTATTTGTTTGGAACCATTTCCTCAGTTACGTGTTGTAAAAAATACAGTTTTTCCAGTGACTTTCGTGAACCGTGCTACAGCTTGGCCATGAACACAAAACACTGGCTCTTTATTCTTTCTTTGATCCTAACTCAGGTGTCCTGGGCGCAAGACAGTGCTGAAGACACCGAAGAATTCCTGGCCGACCAGTTCGACCCCTACCTGACTCCAGAGAAAGCGATCAACCCAAGCTACGCTCATGTCTTTAAGCTCATTCGTCCAGACGGCACGACAAAAGTGTTGTCCAGCAAGAATGCGAATTCCTTGCTCAAGCCGGCTTCCACTATGAAGCTCTTCACGGGCTGGTGGGCCTACCAAGAAAAAGCGCGGACGGATGAATATCTTGGCCAGATGCTGAGAGACAGCGTCAACACCATGGCGCAGAACACGCTTGTGAAGCTGGGTGGCACCGAGGCCATGAAAGACTACTATCGCAACCTCGGTCTTGCCGTGAACGATCAAACGTTCAATCCAGCCGATGGCTCAGGTCTGAGCTACGCCAACCAAACCAACTGCGCCGTTCAGATTGAGCTGCTGGAAAAGATCCGCCACGACTCCGACTACCGCACGTTTAGAAATTTACTGGCACAGCCCAGGAAAAATGGAACGCTCAAGAAACGCTTGAAGCATTTGGCCGGAAAAGTTTTTGCGAAGACCGGGACATTGAAAAAGACAGCCGCGCTGTCGGGGTTCATCGAAGCCCGCCAAGGCACCATCGTTTTCTGCGTCATTTCGGACTATCTCAATAAAACGCTGGCGAGAGAGCGCCTCCGTATTGATGCCATGGTATTGCAGAACTATAATCTGGCACGATGAATGCCAGATTTAAAAACATAGTCAGTGATTTCCTTGATGGGCTCATTAAGCATGACGTGATGACGCTGGCAGCGGCGCTGGCATTTTACACCACACTTTCCCTCGCACCGATTCTCCTCCTCACGCTCTCTCTCGTCGGCCTCTTCGGCTTCGACATGAGTTTCGAAGTGGCACACGAGATCGAAAAGCTCATGGGCGAGGAAGCGGCCCGGGCCATCACCGCCATCGTGCATAACGCTCAAGCTGAAACCAAACTCAGCACCATGGCCGGTGCTCTAGGTCTTGCGACATTGTTGGTCTCCGCTAGCGGCGTCTTTGTGCAGCTGCACTCTTCACTGAACATCATCTGGCGTGTCGGTCCTCGCCTTCGTCACGGTGTCACGGTTTGGGCACGACACAGACTTCTGTCGGTGGTGGCGATGTTTTCGTTGGCACTGCTGGGAATCGTTTCAGTGTTAGCAAGCACTCTGATTGCCTACTTCTTCAAAGACTACCAGCTGACCTGGAAGGTCATTAACTGGTTGTTGTCCTTACTCATCTTTGCCGGAGTCTTCGCTGCGCTGTTCAAGTATCTCCCTGAAGATCGGTTGAGTTGGAGAAACGCCTTAGTCGGTGGCCTCCTCACATCGTTTATGTTTGCGGTAGGCAAGTATCTCATTGGAGTTTATCTGTTCAGGAGTGCCATCGCCTCTGCCTACGGCGCGGCCGGCTCGTTGGTCATGTTGCTTTTGTGGGTCTACTATTCGTCGATTATTTTTTACGTCGGTGCAGAAGTCACGCGTGTGCTGACGAATCTCAGAGAGCGATAGGTGCGTCTCGCACCGGTATCTCAAAGCGCGTCTGCGGGTACTGTTTCTTAACGGCTTCTCGGAGTTCTTCGAGATGCATCCCGGGCATGACCCACTTTTCCATCGACTCCGATTGCAGGAAGAAGAAATCGAAGTGCACTGCGAAGACGTTGGTGGGTCGAAGGATCCCAAAGTTTTCTGCCAGCATGGACTCAACGCTCTTTTTGTTCGCCACACCCATGAAGTAGTTTTTCACTTTGCCCGCGAGTGGGCGGAACTCTTCCACAAAACGGCTGCCTTGATCGATGAGGGTGTTGCCTTGCGGATGCTCCACAAAGTAACTCCACGTTTCTCCACCCCAGAACTGCCAAAATTTTCCTTTGAAATCTTTTGGGATATCGCCTTCGTGGAAATGCCAGTCGGCCCACTGAATGATCGGTGCGTGACGGCGTTTGAAGAACGTCACGCGGAAGTCGCCCACCTGCACCGTCTCTTGATTGCTCACAAGAGTGAAAGGAACCTTGGGCGCCTGGTAGGCGGTGAGCGTTTTGAGCGAAGGACCTCCGTAGACGGTGGCTCCGGTGAGTTCTGCGACAGGGCCGACGTCGGAGGCGTGGTCGAAGTGCGTGTGGCTGATGAACACGGCTTGAGCTTTTGTCACGTTCCAAAGTTTGAGCCGCTCAATAACGAGTGGGCGGTTGGGAATAAGTTCTGCGTTGAAAAGCCAGTGAGAAAGTTCTGGTTTGGTGATGACAGGATCGAAGAGCAAGGTTGTTGTGCCATCGCTGAGCTTCACGCCGCCCACACCGAGCCAGCGGCCTTCGAGCTGGGCGAAGGCCGTACTTGTGAGCAGGAGACCAAAAAAGAAGAATTTCATTAGAAAAGTATAAGACCTGAAAGCCACTTACGCGCGAGCAGGCTTTATTAATTAAAAATGGTCGGGGCGACAGGATTTGAACCTGCGACCTCTTGCACCCCAAGCAAGTGCGCTACCCCTGCGCTACGCCCCGACATTTTGTGAATAGTTTTTATAACGAACGCTGGCGGTTTTGTCTAAAGAGAAGAGGCCCATCAAAGAGGCAGATCGCCTTCTTTCATGGTCACGCTGCTAGGTGTAACTCTTTGTTTTTACGAAATAAATGAGAGCGCGGTAGAATAATTGAGTGATGCGCTCAAGAAAGTCCTGGGTCTGCCGAAAAGAGAGCATACCCCAAAAATGCGGGACGTTTCCGAAGGAGGAAATTATGGGTGATAAAAACAAAAAGAAACTGACGAAGAAAGAAGAGAAAGCGCTTAACCACGCTAAGCTCATGGCCAACAAGAAGAGCGGTGGCCCTGCTTCAGCTTCTAACGTGATCGATATTTCGGCTTACCAAAACAAAGATAATAAGAAAGCAGCTTAATGATCTAGGCCTGCTTCTCGAGAGAGGGACCCGAATGGGTCCCTCTTTTTTTTACTCGTCTGCAGCTTTAACCACGATCGTTCCAGCTGCAATATCATGCAGCCCGCGCTTCTTCTTGTTGAATGCCACCATATACGCGCCAATTCCTAGCGTGAGTGGCCACAAGAAACCTTTCCCAATGACCTCACGTAAGAATGCACGCCACACGCTCGGCTTGGCATCGGTATTCGCCATGCGAATGCGCAAACCTAGGGCGAGCTTGCCGGGAGTGCCGCCTTTATAGGCGACAAAGAGAACGGTGAGAATAGTGGTGAGAACAATGAAAACCCCAGAGCCAATAAAAGTGCCCGTCTCTTGTGCGATCTTCAGAGATGCACCAAAGAGTTCTGCCGGACCACCGCCATCTTGTGCAATTTTTTGCAGAATCTGTTGCTCCACTTCGGTGGGCTCGCGCATGACACCGATCATGGTGAAGATAAAGCCGAGGGCCATACGGAAGAGACCAAATAGAATGGCATCGATGATGAGGGCGAGGATGCGGATCCAAAAACCGGCCGGCTGATTCATGAGGGACTCCTTAGTCCCTCAAGTATAGTGCGAAACTATCGAGGAAGGAATTGATTGTCTTCGTCGCCGTTGACGCCCATCAAGTAGGTGTCTTCTTCACCGTTTGAAGCTTCGATGCGATTCATGATCGTCTGCCAGCTGGTCAAATGACCGCTGAGAAAAGGAGTCAGGAAAGCGAGCATGTTACTCTCAGATGTTGATGTGAGTGTCGGAAGCCCCGCAGTGATGATCTCTAGGTTGCGGGTGCCGCCTGGCTTGCTGGCGAAGTAATTTTGGTTGAAGTAGGGATAAGAGCTGCAGCCGTTGAAGAAGAAGATTTGGTAGTTCCGCTTGAAGCTGAAGACTGGCAAGTTGTTCAGATCTAGATTTCCACCCAAACCCGAGTGGCCATCGTAAGCGACGAGATCAGAGTTTTGGTACGCATCGAGAAGATGGGTGTGGAACGTCGGATCGCTGTTGTCGCTCTCCGTTTCTGCGAGTAGCAACGTCAACTCAAGCTTAATGGTCTGACCAAGCTGTGTTTGTGCCTCACCATCAAAGCGAGCGCGGTTATTCACCCCACCGCTCGTTTCGCGACCGGCAGCAGTCATTTTGAATAGCTTCCGCTCTTCTCTTAGTGTGAGTCCTAGCTGGGCCAAGCTGTCCCGCAAGTTACGATAAGTCACAGCACCAATATCGCGAGCAGTAGGTTTATCAATGTAGCCAATGAAAATCGAGGCTTTCAGTGTTTCCTTACCATAGAGGCGATCGTATTCCGGATAAGTCGATTTCGTATTTTCAAGTTTTTCCAGCGTGCCTTTGATTCGAAGCACATCGGTGGTGTTGCCTTTAAGTGGGCAGCCTTCCATGTCCGGATCCCAGAAGTAGAAGAAGTCACCTTCTGAGTTGTAGTGCTCATCCGTGCAACGGTTTTTTCCGCGCACCAAACCTAAATTGTAAATCGCCGCTGGATCGAGCGGAAGATTCAGCGGAACAGTGGTTTTGTCACCATTCCTAAAAGCATTGCGGTGGAAGTTCACCTTGCCTTCAAAACGGTAGCTGACTTCAACGGCACCGGCCTTGGCCACTTCACGAGCGAGGATCACTTTGTAGTTTTGTCCTAGTACGCCTGGAAACTTATAGGCAGCGATGAAACTGGCGGCTTGAAAATGACCGATGAGATGCTGAACCTGTCCGTCGATGGCTTCGCGTTTCTGGGTGGCCGTGAGGCCCGGCTCCAAGCGGATGTTGCCGACAAAACGCAGCGTAGCCTCGGTGGATTTACCGCCGTAGTACTTGTCTTGAGCGTGGGCAAGAGAAACAGTCCCTAAGATCACCGCAAGGAATAATGTTTTCATGCGGCAGTGATGCCACCGGGAGTGAAGATTGTCAGAGGACGAGTAAAATATTCACGGGTTTAGACTATTTTAGACTGGTTTTCCTGGGTTGTCGTGGGTGCCTGTGGAATTTATACTCTTGGAAACACATTCACAGGAGTCCCAGATGAAGGTCTTAGCAGTCGTGGCGTTGAGCTTGGTTTCAAGTTTCGCCGTGGCGAAAAATGCGGTTCCTTATTTTCAGCAACTCAGTAGCACCGTTCCTTTTAGTGCTGACATGGCGAACTACCGCTGGACCACGCCCGCCCAAGTAAAAGAGGGCAAAGCTCGCTTCGGTGCTCAGAAGCGTCTCCCAAGTAACCTGAAGTCTGCCGATGAATCCATGATGAGTGCGGAGTTTCGCGGTACTCGTGATCGTTTCATCAAAATCAAATCCAGCGAAGAGTTGGAAGTCTTTCTCACGGACCTCGAGAAAAACTACGATTCGTTCAAAGAAGAGGATCAGCGCTTCTTCGCTGCTCAAGTGATTCCTTTGCGAGAGATGCGGGGAGTGGTTTGGCGCAGTATCCCTGTGTTCAACCAAGCAAAGATCACCCACAGTTTCGTTCTCACCATGATGAAGAGCTCGTCGGCGAGCATGAACATCTACATGCCCACGGAGCAGTGGAAGGCGGGCTTTGATTACGTCACGCAGCCTTATGTTCGTGATGGTCAGATCGTGAAAGCCTTCAAAACAGAAGCTGACATCGCGGCTTTCATGGCCGGTTCCGTTCGCAACTCACTTTTGAAAGCGGCCCGTCGCTTACAGGCCATTGATCTGCGCGACAAATGGATCGTTTGGGATAATCAACTTCTCTTCGGTCAGGCATCGTTTGCTGACAGCATTGATCGTTACCGAATGGTGGGTGAAGTTGAGCGCATCAGCTCGCTGGCCTCGCTTCATGGAGCGATGTCACAAATCACCTTTCAACGTGCTTACTCATCTGAACACAGCGTGAAGCTGTTCAAAGACTTGGGAAAACTCTACGGCACCGATGGCTTTCTTTCGGAGGTTGACGGCGCACCATCGTCAAAGCGTGCGGCCGTCATGCGCAGATCAGACTTCAACAACTACGGAGTCTTGTTGAGTGACGGTTCAAAATGGATGGACCTTTCTTTGCGCCATTTGCAAGAAAGCGTGCGTTTGAGTGCCACCGTCTGGGATCAAATCAAGCGTGAAGATCGTCCAGCAACGGATGCTTTCTTATTTGATGCCTCGTTTGCTCGTGCCTATGAGCGCGGTGGTGATCTTTCAATTGCGAACATGTTGGCGATGGTAGAAGGTCCAACCCAACTCCGCAGCGGCATCACGGGTGAAACCGTGATGGTCGACTTGCCAGCGTTTTACCGCAATCCTCCTCGCGACCTAAAAGGCTTTTTGCCAACGGCGTTTGAAAGAGGCGATGAGTGGAAACAGGTGCAGCTCAAAGATGGAAGCGGTCAGCTTCATTCAATGAAATACCGCAACTACAACATCGGTCGTGGCGTCGATTGGAACAAAGAAACCTATCGCCAGATTTTCCCGGCACTCAAAAATGGTAAGGATGTTCCTGCGCATCTTCGTGTTGCTTCTCAGAGCTGGGGCATGTGGATGGCGTTCATGCCGATCGCTGAGATGATCGAGTAATGCGTTACCAAGCCGACTTCAGCACTCTTCTGGTTCTCGTGGTGGCGGGCGTCGTGCTCGTCATCCCCTACGTCGCAGAGTTGGATGTCGCTCAGAGCGTGGCTTTCTTCAGCTTGAATGTGTTCTTCGGGCTGGTGGCCCACGTGATCAATCACAATGTGTCTCATTGTCCGTTGTTTGAGAATGAACGGGCCAATCAACTGGCCTCTTACGGTCTGACGAGTTTGCTGGGGATCCCGGCAGCGGCCATTTCTGCGTCTCATATCTATAATCACCATGTGCACAACAATAGTGAGAGCGATTGGTTGCGCTCGACGGTGCTTGAGAAAACTCGAGGGCCACTTCGTTTAGTGAAGTATGTCGTCCACGTTTTTTCTTTACCTCGTTTGAGTCTGCGGGCCGGAGCCGAAGCGATTCCGCTTCAGCTCAAGAGGCAGATTCGATTTGAAAATATTTTTGTCGTAAGTTTGCTGTTGGTCGCGCTCATCATCTCCCCCAAAGTGACTCTGATTTATTTTATTGCGACTCGCCTCTGTGCGATGAGTTGTCTCTTTGTGCTGAATCTTGTTCAGCATGACGGACTTGAGCATGAGACAGGTGTGAACCGCTGCCACAATTACACGGGCCGACTGTTGAATTTCATACTTTTCAAAAACGGGTATCATTCGGCACATCATCTGCGTCCGGGCGCACACTGGAGCGAACTCGAACAGCTCCACGCCTCGCTGGTGGCGCCACAGGCGAAGACCTCACTCCAACATAAGTCTCTTCTCGGGTTTGTGTGGGGGAGTTACCTCCGCCCATGATCAAACTGAATGCAAAGCAGTTCTTATGGACGAGTGCCTGGTGCATACCATTTTTCACGTTCATCTATGGCTATACCAACTGGCGCGCCAAGAGTGCCCGACAGACGTTTTCTTTCGTCTTTGACTGGGAACTCGATACTCCTTTCATTCCCTGGATGATTCTGCCCTACGTCTCGCTGAACATCATGCTGTTCACACCCATCTTTTTTACGAACCCAGGTGAGATCCGTCGGCTTGGCAGGGCCGCCGCTTTGGCCACGTTGATCAGTGGAGCTTTTTTCTACATGCTTCCAGCGCCGATTGCGTTTGTTCGGCCCGCGGATGTTCCCGGTTGGAATTTTTTCTATAACATCGTGTGGGGCCTAGACGGTGTGAATAACACTCTTCCCTCGATGCACATCGCGCTCGCGACGCTGACGGTTTGCCTGGTGTGGAAATGGCTCTCGATGGCCTGGCGTGGAGTTTTTTTATTCTGGATGGCACTTATTTTTGTGGCCGTGATTTTCACCTGGCAGCATCACATCATGGATGTGGTGGCCGGTTTTGCGGTAGGATTACTTTCCCATTTCGTCGTCAAGCTTCCTGGCGACGCTAACTCATTCTCACGCGACATCTGAAGCAACCAGTTCATGTATTGACCGATGAGAGCATCGTGGGGCCCGAGGCGCTCTGGATTGATGGCAATGCCCTTCAACTCAAGACACTCACGTTCAAAAAACAATTTTGAGAAATGCGCTGTCATCTCCCGACCTAAGAAATTCGCGTCAGTGGTCAAGACCAAGAGCTTGGCACTAAAACCAAACGTCTCTGGATGCACGCAGATCAACATGCGATTGGTGAATGTCCCGACCTTGGTTTCGGCCAGGATGAGGTTGCCATTCCAAACGGTATAGTTCAGCTGCGCAATTTTACCATAGCGACTTACGAGCCAGCGATCGGCCAGCGCGTGACCGGAAATTTCATATCGCAGTTCAAGTTTCATCGCTTCGGGATGGATCAGTTCCATCTTAGGAGCTTCTGTCGGACGACGGTGATGGATGTATTCAAAGTGCGCGAGATCGAACGCGTTTGCGGCGGCCACACTCCAGTGAGTGAAGCCTTTCAGTTCTCTCATGCGCGCACACTGAACTTCGGCAGGACTGACACCCTCAAAGAAGGGCAGCGTGCGCCCCAGGCCCGGTGAGGTGTGAACAAACACATGGCCGTGAAATTCAGCGATAGAAAATGTTTCAAGACAAGCAAAGCGAGGAATGTCGCTTGGTCGAGCACCAGGAATACCAGTGCAAACACCTTGGGTATTGTAGATCCATTGGTGCAATGAACACTGCAGATTTTCTCCGCGTACTTTCCCCTTCTCGAGTGGTGATTCCATGTGCGCACAGCGTGATTGAACGGCATAAAGCTTCTGACTCACACCACGGTAGAGCACCACATCACGACCAGGGAGTGAAATGAGACGTGGTTGCGCGGTAAAAGTAGAACTTTTATCTGCGTAGTACCAAGCTTCGGGAGTTTTGAGATTCATGCTTCGTAGATTATACAAGCGATGGTTCACAAGCGGAAGTTGGCATGATTGGATAGTAAGCATGAAATCCGCGCGTCCTTCAGAGGGACTTAATATCTTCATCAACTTAACGGCTTTTGCTCTTATGGGGAGTAGCTTGTACGTCGCATCTCACAGCGAGGTGTGGTGGATGATGCTCCTCGCAGCGGTGCTCTTTTCCTACGTGGCTAATACAGTATTCGCCTTTCTCCATGAGTCCGTTCACCGCGTGTATTCTTTACGTCCGTGGCTCAATGAGAGCATGGGGATTTTGAATGGAGCACTTTTTCCGACAGGTCTCACTTTTCAACGCGTTTGTCATCTCGGCCATCATCTGCGCAATCGCACCGATCATGAAATGTTCGACATGTACTATCCTGGCGACAATCTTTTCATGAAGCGCGCCCAGTTCTATTCCATCCTCACGGGCATTTACTGGATCACCATTCCGTTTGGCTGGATGGTGTATTTACTCATGCCGTGGAGCTACCGTTTTTTAAAATCAGAAAGCAAGGTCATCAAAAATACCGGTGCCATCATGCTGCATCCGTTTATTGATCATCCGAAGAAATGGCGGATTCGCCTTGAGTTGATTTTTGTCATCGCCTTGCAGCTCACACTTTTCTACGCTCTTGATTTACGTTTCTGGCCGACGTTTGCCTGTTACTGGCTGTTCGGTATGGTATGGGGCTCTTTGCAGTACGCTGATCATGCTTGGTCACCGCGTGATGTCTTGAAAGGCGCCTGGAATCTCAAGGTGAATCCCGTCACGCGTTTTTTCTTCTTGAACTACCACTACCACCAAGTGCATCACTCGAACCCGAAGCTTCCATGGAATCATCTTCCTCGTCACGTCGACCCCACGGCGCCGCAACCAAGCTTTTGGAAAGTCTATTTTGAAATGTGGAAAGGTCCACGTCCGGCGGACGCACCATCGCCGGCGCCCATCGCAGAAGTCGTCGCGGCACTTTCTAATGATGAGGATCTGACCTGGCAGCATGTGTTCGTTGATGAGGCTGAATGCTTCCGCCAATTCTGGATATTCAATCAACGGCATCGGCGCTATGGTTTCATTGCCCTAGCGCTTTACGGCCTTAGTCTCAAAAACTGGCATCTCGCACGCCGGCTGCGCCACGGGTTCTGCGCCTTGCAAATCATCGATGATCTACTCGATGGTGATCGCGCCTCCGAGAGAGAGCCCGCGCACATTGTTGAAGAGGCACTGCAGGCGTTAGCAACGGAGCGCTTTGATCAAAGTCCGCTTCAGCAACTCCTGCGCGCGTTTATCTCTCAAACGAAGAGTCTGCCGGAACGAGAAGAAATCGCTCAACTTGTCGTGAGTGTCACGAAGACCATGTTATTTGATCGGCGACGCGTTTCTGACAAACTGGCGCTCGATGCTAGCGCTCTTCGCCAGCAGCATCATGCGACTTTTTCTGCGTCCCTTGATCTCGTCCTCGCAGTCATGGGAAGTCGTCTCCGTACCAAAGATGTGCCGGCCGTGCTGGATGTATTTGCTTGGTGCTCGATGGTGCGTGATCTCGCGGAAGATCTAGATAAAGGTCTGGTGAATATCCCCGTCGAGGTTTGGGGGAATTCTTGGCCGAGCTCGACTCCGTCGGCGAGCTGGCAAGCCGATGAACGAGTGCAACGCTGGGTTGCTCAGGAAACAGAAAGTGCCCTCGTCTCGCTTGAGAATGCCCACACTCGTCTCACGCGTTTACCGAATGACCCAGGCAAGCGGGTGTTCTTACTCTTCTTAAATTCTATGCGTCGCTACGCTGATAAGGCCCCTCATGTCGCCCGTCCTCTCGCGGTTTGAAAAGGGTCTCCAGGCGATCATCGCTTATGCCCGTGACCATTCCTGGAGAGTGATCGGATCTTACACAATCCTGGGACTCGTCTTTGCTGGTGGTCTGCTACAAATCACCCAGGTGGTATCCATCCAGGACCAACTCGACCCGCGGATGCAATCCACGCAGGACTTAAAGCAATCTAAAGAGCTATTTGGTGGTCAATCCTCTTTGGGATTTCTTGTCATGGCACCGGCCAGTGGATTCACCGCTGGAGATCTGTGCAAGATTAAGCAGGGGATTCATACTCTCAGGGTGCGCCATCCCGAGATCACCGACAGTATTTCTGCTTTTGATCTTCGTCGTGCTCAAGTGACGGGCGATAAGCTACACTATCCCACACTGCTTCCCGATGTGTGCATGATGCCGGCATCAGAGAAAGTTCCCTTGAGTGTTTTAGCATCCACTCCCTGGTCACACACTCTAACGGGCCCCGCCACCGAAGATCTCGCTGTGAATTTAAGTCTCGCGCCACTCGATCCGCCGGGAATGTTTGGTACGTTTAATCCCGAGCTGGTTAAGACACTTCTCGCTGAAACTAAAGAGCTTATTCCCCTCGAATTAAAGTTCACGGGCACCTCTGCTCAAGAGTATTTCACCATGGTGGGATTGCTTGAGCAGAAGTGGCTTAACTTTTTGGCCATCGCCGTGATCGTCCTCGCCTTTAGGTTAGTGTTCGGAAGCTGGCGTGCGGGGCCACTGTACTTTCTTACGGTCGGGCTTTCGGCGACGGTGGTCTACGGTGGAATGGGCTGGGCCGGCCATGCCGTCGACCCACTTTCGGTGTGCTTATTTCTCATGCTGTCCGTTGCCTCGCTCGAGGATTTCGTTTTCGTCTCCTATGAAATGATGAGTAAACCTAAAGAATGGATGGGAAGCTTTGCAAGAGTGGCACTGCCGTGCTTTTTTACTTCGCTCTCTGCTGCGGCGGCCTTCCTCTCCCTCACAACTTCGGATGTGCAGTCCATCCAACGCTTCGGTTTGTGGGCAGCGCTGGGGGCCATGGTCGAGTGGAGCGCGTTGTTCGTCTTGTTGCCTGCGCTCTTGAAGGCCTTTCCACGGCTCGGTCCGTGGGTGCTTCCAGAGAAGGCCCGCTTTCAAGAAACTCCTCTTCGCTGGCTACACAAGACTCCGCCACGGGTCTTTTCATTTCTCGCATTGCTCTTCTTCGTGGGGGCTTTTTATTCAGTAAAAAACTTTCGTCTTACTCAATCCCCAGCTGAAATGTTCCCGGACGATCATCCATTTCAACAGACGTTGCAGTTCATTCAAAAAGATCGTGGATGGTTGGCCGAAGCGGGTCTCATCTTCTCCGCACAAGCAACTCCGGAACTCAAAGCGCAGGTTCGTCAGGCGGTTGTTCGTGATTCGCTCATTGGCCGTGTCGAAACGTGGGATCAACTCGTGAGCTTCGTTGCTCCCGCGGATGCGAGTGCTTTGACAACAGCGATGGTGATGCGCGAGCTGGGGATGCTGGATTTTAGTAAGCGCTATCAGGCGAGCAGCGGAGAAGTGCGCGACATCCTCTATCTCACCACCGTCGATACTTCCGAGCTGAATCGCTTCCGCCGGGAGATCATTCGGCTATGTCCCGCTCGGGAGTGTTGGTTGGCCGGAGAATTTGTGGGCTTTGCGGATTTCTCGGAGGGACTCATCTCCACGTTGTTTGAAAGTATGCTGGGAAGTGTGTTTTCCGTAGGACTCATTGTGGCACTCTTAGGCATCGGAACAGGACATCTGCGCTATGTTCCGAGTCTCGTATTGGCTTCTTTTTGGGGGCCGGCCGTGATGCTTACGGCGATCTTCATATGCGACATCACGATCAATTTTGTGACCTGCATTGTCGCTTCCACGCTCATTGGACTCACCGGGGATAACGCCATCATGTTCATGTTCCAAGGTAAGAGCATCACGGATGGGATTGAGGACAAAGGCATCGGTTCCTTTCAGACAGCGCTTATTATGTCTGTCGTGGCCCTTACATTTGTGCTGTCCTACTTTGAACCCCCTCGTATGCTGGGTTACCTATTGGCGGGTGGATTCATCTGTGCGCTACTAGGTGATGTGTGGATTCTCAAGGGTCTTTTGCCACGGGGTAAAAAATGAGCGGTCTTTCGCTCTCTGAAGTATTTCAAGGCCTCGTCGATGAAGTAACGTCTGGGCGGATGGGCGCTGATGTCTATGCTTCTCTCTTCCGCCTATTCGCCGGGTCATTCTTGGCCGTCTTGATAGGAACACCGGTTGGCCTGTGGTTAGGTCACCACGCGCGCATGCGTCGACTTCTTGTGCCGCCACTTAATTTTCTGCGGAGTATTTCTCCTTTGGCGTGGATTCCGTTTGCCGTCGTTTGGTTTGGGATCGGTGATCCTCCCGTGATTTTCCTCATCTTCATCGGCTGTGTGTTGCCCTGGTTGTTTGCCACTGCCCACGCCGTCCAAAGTGTACCGGATGTTTATTTTCGAGTGGCCCACGACCATCATTTTCATGGCTGGGAACTTCTCTCACGCATCACCTTTCCCGCGATAGCGCCGAGCTTGCTGCAAACTGCGCGCCTCGTGGCGACTCTCGGATGGATCATCCTCGTTCCGGCCGAGATGCTGGCCGGCCGTGAAGGGTTGGGCTTTGCCATCATGGATGCACGTAACGGCATGAGGATCGATCTGCTGATTGTGAATATAATTGTGATTGGTGCTCTTGCCCATGGTGCTGACACACTTTTACAGCGTCTGGCTTTGCGTCCAGAGGTAAGGTGGGGCCATGAACGCTGAGACCTTCCATGTCCATGGCCTATGTTTTTCCTATGGGAAAGAAGCCGTCTTGGAGAAGATCGATCTCGAACTCAAGCACGGAGAATTCATCGCCATAGTGGGGGCCAGTGGTTGTGGCAAGAGTACGCTCTTACAAATCTTAGCAGGCGACCTTACTCCAGTGGCAGGTTCAGTGCTGCGGCCAAAGCGCTTCCGTCGTGTGCATCAGCACGATGGACTTCTTCCATGGTTGAGCGTTGAAGATAATGTCCGCCTCGGTTTGCGGGGAGCTTCAAGCGACTGCGAGGCGGATTTCAAACCCTTGATTAAAACATTAGGGCTTGAGGCGCACCTTCTTCATTATCCGCGCGAACTATCTGGGGGATTGCGACAGCGGGTCGAGCTCGCGCGCGCCTTGATCGGAAGGCCTGATGCCTTACTACTCGATGAACCCTTTTCATCGTTGGACTATCTCACTCGCCTCGAAACGCGCGACTATCTCGCGCGCATTCTGAGAGAGCGTCCGGTCACGGTGGTCATGGTCACGCACGATATTCCGGAAGCACTTTTTTTTGCCGATAGGATTCTATTGCTGGCCGGTCGTCCGGCCAAAGTTAAACGAACCATCATGAATCCAGCGCGAGATGTGAGTTTGGCAGAAAGTATTTGGAAGGAGTTACGCTAATGGGAAAGAAATTTATCGCCGGAGTTCTAGCGGTGGGTGTCGTCTTCGGGGTCATGGCCTGGCAGCGCTACTCCCGTGCGAAACTTCCTTCTGTTGAGGCGCAAAAGTCCCTCAACGTGGGCTTCCTTCCGGTGACCTGCCACCTGACGTGTCCCGTGACGGATTTTGCCACGAAGTCTAGTCGTCGTTACCGTTTCGTCTCCCAGCGTTTCACTGACTTTGCCACCGTCACTGACGCGTTCAAAGCAGGCGCGCTGAAGGCAACTTTCTTCGTGGCTCCTCTCGCGATGAAACTCCGCGCACAAGGCATTCCAGCGAAGATCGTCTATCTCGGACATCGCGACGGCTCTACGGTGATGGTGCGCAAGAACGATCCAGCGAAATCTCTACGAGATCTCAAGGGAAAGCGCTTTGCGATCCCGACACGTTATTCGAACCAGTACCTCGTCACTCGTAAGCTGATGAATGACCAGGGGATGAAGCCCGAGGATCTTATCTTCGTCGAACTTCCACCGCCAGAGATGCCCAGTGCTCTCGCCAACGGAGCAATTGACGCCTATTTTGTTGGTGAGCCCCATGCGGCCAAGGCGGAACTCGCGGGAACAGGTCGCGTGCTTTATCACGCCAAGGATATCTGGCCCAAGTTTATTTCCTGCGTGCTTGTTGTTCACGAAGATCTTATTCGTGACGATCCACAGTTAGTGGCAGAGCTTGTTCGCGGAATCGCCGAGAGTGGGGAATGGGCAGAGCAAAACCGCGAGAAAGCCGCTGACCTTGTTGCTCCGTATTTTCGTCAAGATGCGAAGGTCATTAAGTATGCTCTCACTCAACCGATCGATCGCGTGAGCTATCGCATGCTGAGCCCTACGGATGTTGAGTTGGGTGCGATTCACGACATGGCCCGTGAAGCGGGACTACTGGAGAAAGATATCTTGATGAGTGATCTCCTCGATCGTCGCTTCATTCCAAAAGATATTGTGCCTGCTGCGATCTAAGAGCGCAGGCAAATACGAATAAAGTCATGGCTACTTTCCTGGGCGACCAGGCTGAAGCCCTTCGCCTTGAAAGTCTTGAGCACTTCTTCTGCCGTAAGACGAAGTTTGCGATACGAACTCGTACGCAGGGTCCAGCCCTGGGACGTGTTCTCGTGAACGGCATCGATCACTTCGATGTGTGTGGTACCGAAGAACATGAAACAATCAAAAATACGATTTTCTTCCTCACGCACCAGTACCCCGCGTCCGGTGTTCTTGAGATCTTTGGTGAAATCCCGGAAAGACATCACGAACTGAGCACCGGGACGAAGAATGGAGTGAACATGCGTCGCGAAGCTTGCCACCTCTTCGTAGCTCGCCAAGTGCGCAAGGGTGTCGCCCATGCAAACACAGGTTTCTACCGGCGCGAGTGGGCGGTAAGTCCGCATGTCTTTGGCGACTGTGCGAATCGCCGCATGTCCCTTTCTTGTCTTGAGCGTTTCCAGGATTGTGGCGCTGGTATCGACGGCTTCCACTTGATAGCCCAACTGCAGAAGAGCTGCACTGTGGACGCCATGACCAGCACCGAGATCGAGAGCTTTCGCCCCCGGTTTGCTGGCCTTGAGAACTTTGGCTAAATACGTGCGCTCGGTTTCCACCAGTTTTTCGAAGTCTCCGGCAACCCAAGTGTAGAGGGGAGCAAGGAATTGGTCGTAATGGCTTTTAACGTCACTCATACAATCATTATAAACTAGGAATAACGGTGGTCCAGCTTGAATTTATCTGGATGGCAGGGATGGATGCTGCGATAGAAGTCCATTATGGTTCGCATATCTTTTTCAAAGTCACTGGTGTGCAGTATGAGACCAATTCCTGCCCGTTTGGTTTTATAGTCGGCAAAGGCCAGCGCTAGAGGGACATTTGCCTTATGAGCAATGTGCCAGAAGCCCGACTTCCATTCATGAGTGGCACTCCTCGTACCTTCCGGAGCAATCATGAGGGAGATGTCCTTATTGTCCTCAAAAAGATGCGCCATCAGATCGGTACTACTCTTAACTGCTCCGCTTTTGATCTTATTGCGATCAATACCAATGGCGCCAATGGGCTTCAACGCCAAACCAATCGGGAAGCGGAGCCATTCATTTTTGATCACAAACTTGGCATTCAGGCCTGAGCGATAAACTAAGGTCATCGCCGGAACAAAGTCCCAATTGGAAGTGTGTGGAGCACCCACGATGACAAAGGAGCGGATATCAGCGGGAAGATTCTGAGTGTAGCTCCAACCCTTGAAACGAAAAATCTGGCTACAAACAAATTTAATCATGCGATGAAACGCTCTTGTAGGAATTTTAAGAACGGTGCCGAGGAGAGGTCCTTGCCCGTCGCCTGTTTGATGATGAGTGGGGCCGACATGCCTCGACCGAAGCGATGGACATTGGTTTTCAACCAGTCGCGTACTTCCAAAAGATTTCCTTTCTCGACTCGTGTAGAGAGATCCGGAAAGCGTTCTTGGAGTGTGGCGTGGAGTTGGCAAGAGATCATGGTGCCTAAGAGGTAGCTCGGAAAATAACCAAAGGCCCCACTGGACCAGTGAGAGTCTTGCAGGATGCCGACGGAATCATCCGGCGGAGTGATGCCCAAGTATTTCTGGTAGGCGTCGTTCCACGCCGACGGCAGTTGGGCCACGGAGAGCGTCCCGTTGAATATCGCCATTTCAAGTTCAAAGCGAATCATGACATGCATGCCGTAGGTCACAGGGTCGGACTCGGTGCGAATCAACGATGGCCTCACAACGCTGGCGAGCAAGAATAAATCTTGGGCGCTCCAGTCTTTGATGTGTTCTGGAGCATTCTTGCTATACCACTGATGCACCCACCGGAAGAATTCCGGCGATGTGGCGAGGCACACTTCCCATAGGCGCGACTGGGACTCATGCATATCCATTCCATTGGCCTGGTTCAGCGGAGTCCCCACATGCTCCGTCGGGAGTTGATTCTCATAGAGGCCATGACCCAGCTCATGCACGGTCGACATGATCGACATCAATGGATCATCCTCGCGGTAGCGCGTGGTGATTCGCACGTCAGTGGGATGGAGATTCGTGCAGAACGGATGTACCGAACGAGCCTGCACCAATTGCTCTGCGGGAAATCCCATCCACGCGACGACATCGTGGCAGATTTTTTCTTGGATCTCGATGGGAACGCTCCATGCGCGATTCAACGGTTTTTTGCGTTTCCCGATGAGCTCTTGCAGTTGCGGACGCAATTCATCGAAGAGCTTCTTGATCATCGCCGAGGTCATCCCCGGTGAGTACTCGTCAAGCAAAGCATCGTACGGATCTTTACCTTGAGCGTAGTAGCTGGCCTGCTCGCGGGAGAGACGAATCATTTTCTCTAGGTGAGGTGCAAAGATCGAAAAGTTTTTTTCATTCTTCGCCGTGACCCAACCTTCATGGGCCAACGCCGATGCTTGGCTCATTTCTTCCACGAGCTTTTGGGGCAAGAGTGTTTTTTTCTGAATGTCTTTGATGGCATTTTTCAATGCTTCTTTTTCTAGATCGTCTTTCGCTGCAGAGAGTGCCGCTTGCGCAGAAGCGAGGTAGTCCGGGTGAACACCTTTCTCATGCAACAGTCCTGCAAAGTGCCCCATGGTTTCAGCACGCCAAGCGGCCGCACCTTTCGGCATCTGTGTCTCAAAATCCCAGTGGATCAAGGCATAGGCCGAATAGAGATGGGCCAATTCACGGGACTGCTCGTAGTAGTTTTTCATGCTAAAATTCTACAACCAAACGTCGAAATCAGGAGAAAGATATGTGGGCCTGGAGCATGTTGTTATTGGCGGGACTTTTTGAAGTCGCGTGGGCCTATTACCTTAAAAGCTCTCAGGGCCTTAGTCAGCTTGTTCCCACAGTGTTGTTTGTTGTGACGCTCTCAATCAGTATGGGACTACTCGGATTTTCCGTGCGCACGATCCCGCTGGGCGTGGCCTATCCGGTCTGGACGGGAGTAGGGGCGGTGGGCTCAGTTCTCGTCGGGAGTTTGCTTTTTGCTGAGCCCTTGGGCGCGTTGAAGTTGCTCTTTCTTGCTTTGATCGTCGTGGGAATTGTCGGGTTGAAGGCCGTGTCTTAATCCACCAAGGCGACGAGATCCGTGACATCCGTCGGAAGTTCGTCGTCACTCATGTCCCAGTCCAGGGCTTCCATGCTCGCGAGGGTTTCTTGCTCCAGGGCCGCATTACGATTCTGAATGTTCACAGTCACCACGAGAGCGATCGCTACCGCCACACCAGCAGAGATAGGCAACCACCATGATCGCGCCGGAGGAGCCTTCATCGGACGCAAGGATTCCAGTGCCGGTTTGTGCTCACGCATGAAGCCATCGAGTTTTTCAAATTCATTTTTCATACAGCAAATCCTTTCGCGATCAGCTTGGGACGGAGTTTTCCTTTGGCTGTGAAGAGACGGGACTTCACGGTGCCTTGGGGAATTCCCAAAATCTTCGCGATCTCATGCAATTCCAAATCTTCGTAATAGTGCAGCATCAAGAGGGCACGGGTCTCTTCATCTAGCTCTCGCAGTGCCTCTCTTACGGCGCGAACCTCCGCACTTTCCGACTCAGCCGCGTTGAGCGTCTCGGGATCAAGTGGCACAAAAGTTCTTCCACCATGACCTCGCAGCCAATCTCTCGCTGTGTTGAGCGCAACGGTATAAACCCACGTCTTCAACGTACTCTTGAAAGCAAACATCGGGAGCGCTTTCCAGGCCTTGATGAAAGCATCCTGCGTGAGTTCTTCTGCAACCTGGTGATTACCACCCACCATACCTTGCAGGAAACGTCGTACGCCCCCCGCTTGGGAGGCGTAGAGCGCGTGAAATGCTTCCTCGCTCTTGGTCATCAGCATGGATTACTCCACACTTTCTTCGACGTCTTTGTTGAACTCCTTGCGGCGTTTTTCAAACTTGGCGCGGAACATCTTTCTTTTTTCCTGAAACTTCGCGCGCTGTGTTTCATCTAAGATGGCGCGAATCTCCAGCATCGTTTCGAAGCCGCTGCGGTGATGGGCCGCTTGCGCTGCCTGCAACTCTTCAAACTTCGCCTTCAGTTCGTCATTGGTGGTTTGTGGATTTCCCACCGACGCATGGAAGGCTTCACGGGCCGCTTTTACTTTTGCGCGCGCTTCCTTTTGAGTGACTTTTTTCTTCTTCCGGATCTCTTTCATTTTTGCGAGCTGTTCACTGCTAAGATCCAGCTCTTTGCGCATGTGTTCGCCGCGCTTTTCGTCGCTGCCTTTCTTTTTACTCGCACCGGCGAAGGCCACTGAGGTCACCAGCATGAGGGCCATAAATAACGAGAGATTTTTCATTCGGTTCTCCTTGGTGAGGCCTGATAGAAGGCACTCATACCCCTTAGACGTAGGATAAGGCCGAAAGGTTCAGTGTCCAATTTTATTCAAAGAAAACAATATGTTAGAGAGGTGGCCGAGCGAACAATTTTTGACGCGTAACGGAATATAGTGCCCCGTCTTCCAGGGAATGTGGATGCATTGCGATAATAAAGGAAATATCGGGATGTTCTGGGAGGGGCATCCTTCAACGATGGAACCAAGGAAGGTGCCACTTGAAGACTACTCTCTCATTGCTCTCGCTCTGTCTCTTTCTCTCGGCCTGTAACCCCACTGATGTCACAGATTCCTGCGGTCAAACGGCGCAAGCCGAAGACAAAGACGGTAATACTGTTGCGGAATGTCCACTTCCGGAAACTCCGGATGACGGAGGTGAAGTTGTTGTTGTTCCTCCCGCCATTCCTGATGTTCCGGTGGGACCGAATGTACCCGCCAAAGCATCGCTCTTTAATGCCAGTGTGAGTTTCACAAATTTTCAGTCCGCCGATATAGACAAGGTTCAGCAAGCACTCAGCTTCATTCAAAAGATTGTTCGCACCTCAGAGTTCCGCGACCGCATTCTCAACCACACCTACCAAGGCGTGAAGCAGTTCGTGGACAGCAACGGTCTCACCAACGAGCAGATCTACGATAAGCTCCTGGACGGAAAGGAGACACTCTTGCCCGTGATCGATAACCAGATGGATCTGCAGCTCGAGCTCTACGCGAACTATTCCACCAGCACGGTGGGTTACACCTATCCCAATACCACCAAGATTTGGATGAACCGGAAATTCTTCGACGCCTACGATCCGGAAGAGGTCTCCCGGAACGTGTTCCACGAATGGACGCACAAGCTCGGTTTTGGTCATGACTCATCATCGACGTCGCGGCGTCCGTACTCGGTGCCTTATGCCATCGGAAAGATCATTCAAGATTTGGCGTATAAGCTATAGCTGAACGAGCACGAGACTCAGACCCGAAATGACAATCCATAATGAAAAACCGAAAGCCAGTGGGGACCATCCCACTTGCTTGAGGTTTTCTTTATTCATTTGGAGTCCGATCAAAAATAAGGTGAGGCCAAAGCCGACTTTCGCGAGCAGCTGCGTTTGTGTTCTGACAACCGCCAAGGCGGGCACCAGTGTGAAGAGTGTGGAGACGGCGAGGAATACAATGATCACCCACGGTGGACGAAACTTACTGCGTGTCTGTGTTTTAAAAACTACCGACAGCACCAAGCAGATCGGGATGATCCACAATGAGCGCGTGAGTTTTGTGATCGTAGCGAGTTCTAGGGCCTTCTCACCATACAGCGAAGCCGCTGCCAGCACTGAGCTGGTGTCATGAATCGCCAGGGCGGCCCACAGACCAAACTGTTCTTGCGTGAGTTGCAACCAATGTCCTAACGGTGGAAAGAGATAGATCGCCAAAGCGTTGAGTATGAAAACTACGCTCATGCTGACGGCCATGGAAAGTGCTGAGGCATTGATCACCGGCGCGACGGCGGCCATCGCACTCCCTCCGCAGACTGCTGTCCCGGCGGTCATCAAGATGCTTTGCTCGCGATCAATTTTGAAAATGCGTGAAAGGAAGTAACCAAAAATGAAAGTCAGGGCAATGCTGATGAACGTGAGGTGGGCGTGCTCAATGGAATTTCTTCCCATGGTACCGAGGCTAAGACCCGCACCTAGCAACGTCACACTCATGAAGAGAGTGCGTGAACCCCATTTTTTGGCCAGGGCCCGGTGCTTCTCTGTGAGAGGAAGAACGAAGCCAAAAATCAGTCCGAGGATTAGAGCGTAGTGCATTTAGAGTATCCACGCATGAATGAGGACGGCCAGCGAAGCCATGGTGAGAACCACGCCTAAAAGTTTTTCTATGGTCTGGGCTTTAATCTTTCCGGCAAGTTTATTGCCGATGAATGAGCCACAAAAAAACGCACAGCCCATGGGAAGAGCGAGGCTCCACTCAAGACGGCCAAGCTGCCAATGAGAGAGAGCAGCGGTGGAACTCGTGAAGACCATCATGAAGAGGGCGGTCGCCGTGGCACGCCGGGCCGGCATGCGGAAAATTTTAATCATCACTGGTGTTTTAATGATTCCACCGCCAATACCAAACATCCCGGCAAGCACACCGGCGAGTAATCCAAAAAATCCAATGGCCGGTAATCCGGCGTGGTAGGTTACTTCGCCATTGGAGCGAGTAAAGACCGGAGGAATTTTATTAATGTGATCTGCCAAGCCGACACGATTGAGATTGGGTTTTCCGTTGAGAATCCGCCAGCCCATGTAAGCCACGAGCATGGCAAACAATGTTTCCATCGGCTTCACGGGAAGGAGAGTGGTGAGATAGGCACCTAGGAGGGCCCCGATGATCGTGGGTATCTCAAGCGTCACAGCCGCAAAGTAATCAATGTGCTTACCGCGCACATTAAAAATTGTGGAGAGCACCGATGAGGGAATCAAGCAGAAGGTAATGGCGGCAATAGCGAGCTTCAGTGGTATCCCAAAAATGAGTACAAGAATGGGAACCATGAACACGCCACCACCCAGACCTACAAGAGTGCCTACGGTGCTGAGAAAGACGCCGATGGGAAGAGCGATGGCCCACTGGAGAGCGGTGAGAGTCATGGGTTGATTATGGAAGAGAGAGTGGAGAAAGAAAAGGGCGCCCGCGAGGAGCGCCCTAGAAAAATACTAGTAGCGAGAGATCTGTTCAGCAGCTTTCTGAAGGTTCAAACGACCGCCAGAAACCGTTTTGCCTTGAAGATCCGCCAAGGGCTCAACTGTTGAGAGCATGATTTTCTTTAACTCCGCAGCAGCTTTCGCAGGTTGGGCTTTTGAGAGGGCCGTGAAGGCCGGTGAGGCCACACTGTGCAGGAATGCCACGGCACCTGCGACGTGTGGAGTTGCCATCGACGTACCCGTCAGGTTGCGCGCCTGGTTCCCTGGTACAGTCGAATAGACGTCGGTGCCCGGCGCCCCCAAGTCGACGTGAGTTTTACCCCAGCCTGCTTGGCGATAGATCTTGTCTTCCTTAGTCGTGTTCGTGACTGAGATGATGTAGTTCGATTCACAGCTAGTAGGAACGTCGCCGGTGGCATCAATATCCCAAGCTTGGTTAGCCGTCGCAGCTGCAGAGAGGATACCGACTTGGCCCATGGCTTCGTAGATATCATTCCAAACTTTGTATTGAGCATCAGAGCATTTGGCCGCATCAACACCGAAGCTTGAGTTGGTCGAGACGATGTTCGCGCCTTTTTTACCGCCAGAAGTTAGCCAAGCTTTCTTCTGTTCAAGTACGTAGTTGTAACCGCGAAGGACGATGGCGGTATCACCAGAAGAAGCGGCGACGGGCATGATTTTTACATCCCAGTTCACTCCCGCGACGTGTTTACCGTTGTTGCCTTCTGCGCCGACGATACCCGACACGTGAGTGCCGTGCATGCCTGCAGGAATAACGGCGTTTGAGTTGTAGGCGTTCCAACCGTTCACGTCATCGACGTAGCCGTTACCATCGTTATCTTTGCCATCACCAGCGACTTCGCCGGAGTTGACCCAGATGTTCGACTTCAAGTCTTCGTGGTTAATGTCCGTGCCGTTGTCGACAACCGCGACGACGATGTCTTCACCGTTTGTATTCTGTCCACCGGTGCCGATGTCCCAAGCAGCTGTTGCTCCAATTTTTTGTGGGCCCCACTGCTGTGACCAAGCAGCATCATTAGGAGTCACGCGTGAGCGCAATTGCATTTTGCTGTTTTCCATCACGCTCTCGGCGCCAAGCTTCTCAGCAGCAGCGAGGCTTGCTGTCACACTCTTGTTGCTATCAGAGATGAGGTAGATGCCCAGTGAAGGCACCAAGGCTTCCTTCACAGTAAAGCCTGCGAGGTGAAGAGATTTTGTATTCAAGGTAGGCATCTTAACGATCACATCAGCTGCTTGCACGGCTGAAGAGAGTAGAAGTCCTGTGGCAAGGGCGTTGCGAATGATAGACAAGCGATCCTCCTTGATCGTCTCGAGACTGCATCCTGCAGAAGCGATATTCTTTTATTATCCCCGGCTATGAGATGTGAGAAACGGGGCAGTATGTGCCATAGATTTCAGTCTTTTCATTTACTTATGAAAGAAAAAGTAAGTGAAATTGGTGACAGGTTTTTGACTCTAGCGGAAAAATTTGCCGGAAACGATTTCACTCGGAGTACGAGGAGCAAATTGAACGATTTTAGAAGTGAACCAATTCAAAAATCCCGGTATCACTTCGCGTTTTTTTTGCGCGAGACCCTTGAGTCCTACACGAGCTACGGTAGCCGCATCCATTGAAAAGATATCGGCGAGCTTATCCAAATGGCTAATGTCTGCCTTCTTCATGAACTCAGTTTTGGTCGGGCCAGGGCAGAGGGCGGTGACTGAAATGTCGTGAGGTTTCCATTCGTGGTGAAGCGCTCGCGAGAATGAAAGTGTGTAGGCTTTCGTGGCGGCATAGACTGCAAACGTCGGGATCGCCTGAAAAGCGGCCGTGCTCGCCACATGCAAAACGGCCGAGGGGCGCAGCTTGAGTAAAGGAAAGAACTCACCAGTAAGCTCAGTGAGTCCGCGGACATTCAGATCGATCGTCGCAAGATTCGCGACAAGATTCTTTCCATCCAGCTCACCCCACTGGCCGATGCCCGCGTTGTTGATGAGGGCATCCACCGGGAATTTATTCTGCTCGCACCATTCTCGTACACGACGGGCCTCACCACTCTTGGAGAGATCGGCGGCGAGGACATGACATTCAATCTTGTATTGGTTTTTTAAGCGTTCGGCGAGAGCTTCAAGGCGAGGTTGGTGGCGTGCCACCAACAGAAGATTCGTCTTTTGTTGCGCAAGTTGTTCAGCAAGGGCCTCGCCGATCCCGGCACTGGCCCCTGTCACAACTGCCGCTTGAAACTTCATAGCCCGACAGATTTCTTAGCTGCTTTACGCTCTCTCATCGCCGTTATGAAAGAAGCATGAGACCAGGTCAATTCATCAGCTGAGATATGGTAGCCGGTGTGGCGATCCCACTGCTCGGCCATGGCACCATCATTACGAGAATGAAAGCGGATGCGTTCAAGATAAGCGTCACCGAGCTTAAGGTGGCGAGCTTTGCCGGTCGTTTTCGCAATACGGTAGTGGTACTCCGCAACTGCAGCAGTGGTGAGGATCCAAGGATTGCCACCGTAGTAAGTATCTTCTGGGTAGCGGCCCAGGGCCGTCGCAGTGATACCACGGTTGTTAACAGGGTAGATCCGGTTGAAGGATTCTTCTAGCAGCTTGATCGAGCGCGCAAGACGTGAATCAGTGATGCGGAAGTAGCCATTATCGCCCACGTGCAAGAACGCCAAGATGATACAGGTATCAAGATTTGAGTGCTTGTAATCGATGCCTTCAACACGGTCACGAGTCGTAACGAAGTGATTGTTGGTGACGAATTGCTCGAGACGATTTTCAACTAAGACGGCCTGCCAGGCATAGTGCTCGGCTGCGCCGTTGTCATTGAACTTGCGCGCCAGCTTGGATCCTTCAAGCAACGCCTGACGCGTGACCATCAGTGTATAAAAGTGCATTCCTTTGATCTCTTCCCAGAGATCGAAGCCTGGCTCAGTCCAGTGATGTGCGACGTACTCAAGATCGCGCTTGATCAATGAGCGAGCTGGAAGTTCTGCGAAGTAAAGTGATCGCAACGAAGCTGGAGTTGCGCCTTGTTTGATCAAGTGCTCCGCATGACGAACGAGGTAAAGCGCACGCAAAGCAGGTGAATCGTTTTGCGGACGGCCCCAAGGACCGTTAAAGCTTGAACCATCCACGTGGTACTTCGGCTCACCCAAATCGGTAAGTGTCGTTTGCTCTTGAATGAAGAGAGAGAAGTCGATGTACTGTTGAATGTTTTGTGCATTCAGCGTCGATGGCGCCTGGCGCTGATCCATCATCACCACATCCATGACGAGAGCAGCATCACGCACCCAGTGGAAAAAATAATCTGGATCACGACGTTGCGGAGAAGCAATCACAGCTCCGGCACGGGTTCCTTCTGGCGAAAGATTGGCATTGAGCTTTTGCCATGAGGCTTTTTCCTGCTCAACGAGCCAGTTTTCGAGTGTGCGCGCATGAAGAGTTGTCGAGATGACGAGGAGGCAAAGAAGAAGTGTTTTCATGGCGCCATGCTATCCAAGAGAGGGGTTAAAAGGCAATCTCGACGCGCTGCAAAATACTGGTTTTCGAGTAAGTGTTACCGTAAACTTCCCGCATGACTAAAATCACCGTATCCCCTGAAGATCAGTTGCGCGAAATCCGTCGCGGCGTCCATGAAATCCTCCCCGAAGAGGAGTTTCTCAAGAAATTGAAGAAGAGCTTCGAGACCCAGAAGCCTCTTAAGATAAAATTTGGGGCCGACCCCTCACGCCCGGACATTCATTTGGGCCATACGGTGGTGTTGCAGAAGCTGCGCCTCTTGCAGGATTTCGGCCACGAAATCTACTTTTTGATCGGGGATTACACTGCTCAGATCGGAGATCCGTCGGGCAAAAATAAAACTCGTCCGATCCTGACTGAAGAAGATGTCCGCAAGAACGCCCAAACCTACAGCGAGCAAGTGGGTAAGGTTCTCGACATGGCCAAAACTAAAGTGGTTTTCAACCGCGACTGGTTGGGTAAATTCTCTGGCCTCGATTTGATTCAACTCATGGCGAAGACCACGGCCGGGGCGATTCTTCAGCGCGAAGACTTCAACAAGCGCTATAACAGCGCTGAGCCGATCTACCTCCACGAAATGGTTTACCCTGTTTTGCAAGGCTTCGACTCCGTTCATCTGAAGGCCGACCTTGAGCTTGGTGGCACAGATCAAACGTTCAACTTGATGATGGGCCGTACGTTGCAAAACGCTTACGAGCAGGCCTCTCAGTGTATTCTCACCATGCCTTTAATTGAAGGCACTGATGGGGTGAACAAGATGTCAAAGTCCATGGACAACTACATCTCCCTCACAGAATCAGCGACGGATATGTTCGGAAAACTCATGTCGATCTCTGATGAACTCATGAAGAAGTACTGGTTACTTCTTTCGCGTCGCCCGGCCAGTGAGGTGGACGCCATTATCGCAGGTTTGAAAGACGGCACTCGCCACCCGATGGTCACCAAAAAAGATCTTGCTGAGGAAATCACCGGTTATTACCACGGAGCTGACGCGGGTAAGCTCGAGCGCGAGAAGTTCGAGGCACGCTTCTCCAAGAAACAAGTCCTGGATGACGTCGAAGTCGTCGAGCGCGCCGCTGGAACGTTGGCGCTGTTAGATCTCATGCGGGAATTGAAGTTCGTCGAATCCAATGGCGAAGGCCGTCGTCTCTTGAAGCAGAACGCGGTAAAGATTGATGGTAAGGCCCACGCGGCTGAAACGTATGTTCTTTCACCGGGCAGTGAAGTCATTCTTAAAGTCGGCAAACTTCGTCTCGTCAAACTTAAGGCCATCTGATGTCACGCCCTCTTCCACCGGCGGAGATTCGTACCGAGCGTATGATCTTGCGCAAGCAC
>JAULBY010021443.1:0-18556 GCA_032358315.1 Ophiocytium majus | reverse complement strand
ACACGCTGCAGGGTACCGACCGCATTTCGCCGCCAAACCCGCCAAACGCAGGCCGGCAAGCCGGTGGGGAGGCAATGGGGCAGCTGCTATGCACGCTGTGTGCAGCTTGTGGGGCAGGCGGAGGGCGGGCAGGGGGGAGGGGGGAGGGGGCAGCACAAGCGCCCATTTTGGTGGGTGTTAAAATTTTGGGCGGCGCGGCGGCGCCGACACGTGTCGTGTCTCCCTGGGCGCACCGCGCCCCAACACACTGGCCCCCACTTCAATACGAGCGGCCCGCATTAGGCTTTTGGCGGCAGCTCGCGTGGGCGTGTGTGCGCTTTGGAAAGTGCGCAGCGCATTCGGTGCGGTGATGTTTGTTGTGTGCCTTGCATGCGGCGGCGTGTGTGCTGTGGCTGGCGGCTGCTCAGCAGCACTGTTGCTCAGCCAGTTGTGCGGGGCACTCCAGGCGGCGGTATATCCTACGGCAGGCCGGCCTGCCCACTTGGACTCTCCGCACATTTCTCGTAGCCGGTTCCTGTTGTGGTGGCGGCGTGTACAGCAAAATATTTTGAGGTACATGTATGTGTCCCCACGGTGTGCCAAGTGATGAGAGCAAGGGGGGGGATGCGTGTGCGGGCCCAGCACACATTTGGTGTGTGGCGCTGCGCTGCCGCGGGGGCCGCTGCTGGTTGTCGTGGCATCGCTGCTGCGCTCACACCCCGTGTGCTGGTGGGTGAAGGGCATGTGTGTCTGCATGCATGCTAGATTGCACAGTGAAAACGCACATCACCGGCGCGTGCGACACGTGGTGCTGAGCACTGTTGAAGCAACCTTTGGCCACAGCACGCCGGCGACACACAGCAAATCAGAGCCACCGTAGCAGAGAGCTTGGTGCTGGACGTGTATCACAAAAAAGAGTTGATGTACAACACGTAAAACAACAGGCGGCCTCTGTTGTAACACGCAGCGCACGCGGTCTGGCACGGTACGAATCTACTACAGTACACTTGTAGTAATGGGTAATGGGCCCCATAATGGACCGCGAGCAGTGCTGACGGCAGCAGAGGCGACTGCTCTGCCGCATGTCCATGCGAGGCGGTTGGTGGATGCCACGGCAGAGTGCGCTGCTTACCGGCGCAACGCAACACACACCAGCTGTTGGGCACACCCAAGCAGGCACCGGCACTGATGCCAGTGGTGGCGGCACAGCGCAGGGGCACCACTGCTGCTCTCCTGCACGGCAGCCCACTGGTGGGTTGGAAAGTCGCAAGGCTGTTGTGCTCAGCACTGCTGCTGTGCAGCTGCTGCGAGCACGCCAGCGAACCCACCGCAGAGCACATGCTGCTGCTGAGCAGGCGTGAGCGAACCAGTCAGCAATCGGCGCACGGCTGCTCAGCGGCAGCCCTGCTTCTGCGCAGATGCTGAGCATGTGAACCAACCGCTGAGACATAGTGCTGCTGAGCGTGAGCGAACCAATCTGCAACCAGCACCCGGCTGCTCAGCGGCAGCGGCGGCGCTCTCACACGTCAAACGCGCTCATGGCGTGGATGCACATGCTGCTGCTGAGCAGGGTGGGCGACCAATCAGCAATCAGCACCCGGCTGCTCAGCGGCAGCTCTCACGCGTCAAACGCGCTCATGGCGAGAACGAACGCCTGGAAGGGGCTGAGAGGGTAGCCAAAATCGAGCGTGAAGTAATCCTCCGCGATCTTGCCGACCTGCAGTACGATGGGCGCGCTGCGCAGCGCCTGGAGCACGCTTGCGGCGGTGCAGAGGGGGCGCGCCAGGGTCAGTGCGGGAGCGGTAGCTGGCGGTGGACGCGGCACGCGGTGGCAGCGTGAGCTGCAAAAAGTAGAACATGTGGCAATGTACCACATACCTTGTGATGGGTCACAGCGTACAATTTTCGCGTTATACGCCGTATAACGTACTTCAGTAGTATGTAAATACGCCGTACAACGCATGCAGATGAACGTATTTATACGGCAAATATGCTGTAAATCGCGTTTTTGGGCGCAGAAATACGCCTTTTTTTGTTTAACGTATATAATGCGTTATACGCCATGACCCATCACTACACATACCTGTACACACTTGTACCTCAGTAGTGTTGGTGCATCTGGTAGACGTGAAGCATACCGTCACTAGTGTGCATACTTCAAGTGGCTGCAGTTGTGGGCGTGCACAGACTCTCGCAGTGTGTGGTGTAGGCGAGTCCCCACAAGCAGCGGTGCCATGCGAGCGACAGATGTAAGGGCGGCCACCGTCCGGCACAACAATGGACATCCAAGTCTCGCTACCACTCTGCCCGCGCACAATTAAAACGGCATGAGGGCGTGCACAGACCCTCGCAGCGTGTGGTGTAGGCGAGTCCCCACAAGCAGCGGTGCCGTGTGAGTGACAAAGGTAAGGGCGGGCACCGTCCGGCACAGCAGTGGACCAAGTCTCAGTGTACCACGCGGCCCACGCAAAAGGAAGCGGTGTGTGGGAGGAGGCTGTGTTGACACGCGGCCACCACTACACAGCACACGCCTGCAGCACAACCCGGCAGGAAGGTGGTTCGACACCCAGTTCAACGCTGCGTGCTGAAGCAGCTACCATGCGGTGGGGGCTACTGTGTGCAGTTGAAGTTTTCACTTGAAGTTTTCAGTTGAAGTTGCGCACCGCTTGGTGGTCGTCGTCCGTGTCCCAGGAGCCGCCCAGGGTCTTGTTTGGCCCAGAGTCCGGGCGCGGCAGCGATTTGTCTGCACACAGCAGCAGCAGGAGCAGCAGCAGCACCACCACCACCACCAGCAGCAGTGCTCAGCAGCAGCAGCAGACACAGCGCCAGCAGCAACGGGCAGCACAGCGCCGCCAGCCACGCCCAAGGCAGCTGAGCAGGCTCGGCAGAGCAACGCCGCTGACTGCGCAGGCGCGCACACTGTGGTGCAGCTGCACGGGCGGCGGCAAAAGTGTAGGCAGAAGCGATGCTGGCACAAGCCAGCACCTCTGGCGCGGCGACAGCAGCAAAACACGCAGAGGCGGCACAATGCCACGGCATCGAGCCAGTGTCGCCTCAGAATCTGCGGATGGACAACTCAGGGCACGATGCAGCGGACGCCTTCTTCCCGCCCGCCTCCCCACAAGCAGCCTAAAGGCGAACACGCTCTCGGCCAGCGGCAGCTCAGACTTCAACTACATTCCGGCTTCCCAAGCGACGTGGTTGTTGTTACCTGCAGACACTACCTCAAGCGCGTGCAACTTCAACTGTGGGCAGTACTTGAAGTGCGGTGCTACGTCAAGTGCAGACACCACTTCAAGTTGTGAGCATGACTTCAGTGCGGGCACCACTTCAAAGTGTGGGCGCTACTTCAAAAGGAGCACCATGTCAACTACGGGCGCTACTTCAGGCGCGAATGCTACTTTATGTGCAGGTGCTACTTCAGAAATGCAGGCGCTGCCTGCCAGTGCGGGTACAACTTCAAGTGTGGATGCTACTACTTCAAGTGTGGTCAGGTGCTGCCGCTCACCGGGCGCCAGCACGACGCAGACATTCTTGCGCGAGGGGTCACGCACGCGCTGCGCCCCTCGCTCGAAGCACAGCGTGTGGCACCCCTGCCATGCGCTCCACCTGCGACCACAGTGGGAAAAAAGACCAAAAACACATATATGCCCCTCTAGAAAGGTGAGTAAAACACATCATACACACTGTACTTTAAGAAGTACTACTTGAAGTACATCCCGTCGCGCACGTGCTGCACAGCATGTGGCACCGCTGCCGCGTGCTCCACGTGCGGCCGCAGTGGCAATACAAGTATAAACCGCATGCGCCCCTTTTAAAAAGGTGAGTGAAACACACTATAAACATTATTGCCTCCTGAAGTAATACTTGAAGTTGTAGATGTTATGCGCAAGGGGTCGCGCACGTGCCGCGCAGCGAGTGGCATTGCTGCCACGCGCCCCACCTGCGACTGCAGTGGCAATACAAAAAACCGCGTAGTCTTCTTAAAAGTGAGTCAAAAAGCACTCTCAATAATTGCCATCGCACACCGTCAATAGCGCTCATGCGACAGGTGCGTGCAGGGGTGAGTGTGGACAGACCGTCTGCTGCCCAGGCCGCGGCCTGGCATGTTCGAAGACAACGCTGTCTGGAGCCCAGAAACGGTTGAAACAAGAGTACTCCCCCCCCCCCCCCTCCAGGCTCCTCCTAAAGTAACTTGCCCCCCCCGTTGTTTTGGCCCGACCAAATAACTGACCCCGGGTGACTACTTGGGCACTAGGCGGTAGGGTGCTTTCACGAGCAGCAGCAGTGCAGAGGGCGCCTGTGCAGACGCCAGCTGACAGCTTGGGCCCTGCTGTGCACTGCGCACAGCGGCTTCAGGGGCAGTCGGAAGGGAGACACTCTGTTGGTGGTCCTATACTGCGCGGCAGGGTAGACTGATCCTGAACACTGGATAGTTCTATTTCAGTGGTATTGGACTGCAAATGTGAGTTTCAAGGGCCCAGGTGATGCAAGCCTGCATGAGTAGTGATGGGTCACGGCGTACAACGTATTTTATACGTTATGCAAAATATGGCGTATTTCTACGCCCAAAAACGCGATATAGGGCGTATTTGCCATATAAATACGTTCATCTGTATACGTTATACGGCGTATTTACATACGTTCTACGGCAATAATGCGAAAATTATACGCTGTGACCCATCACTATGCATGAGCAATGGCCACGCACATCCCGGCACAGACATACTGAGAGCGTGGCACAGTCAACGACGAATGCCGCAAGCGGGCAGGCCCCTGAGCCAGCTGAGCAGCAAGGACGCTGGGTTGGTGGATTATGCAACTGCACAGCACACCGTGGCAGCGCGCCGCTGCCGCTGGATTAAAATAGCAAAATATAGCTGCATCCAGAGTAGCATGGGGCACCCGTGAAATCCCGCGTGAATTCGCGAGGACCACCTCCTCGTAATGCTAACAAACACTGATTTTTTTTTGTATCCTTGGCTAGACGTATTTTTGGCCATTCGCGCGCCGCAATCGTCTCCATGTTGCTTAATCGTCTTGATACGGAGGTGTCAGCTGGGGGCCGGTTGAGTTACAAGTGTGATAGACCATATAGTCTATACTATCGTTGCTGTGTTCACCCCTCTGCACGGGTCCGGCCAGGGTGGCGGCCCCTACCGGTGGGGACACCTACAGTTCATCGCTCCAAGTTTGGGTTTTCACATTGCACGGCATGGCAGCACGCTGTGCCACAGCCGCGGCGCTCATCTCAAGCACAAGTGCCTGGACAGAACTGTGTAACATGGAGACAATTCCGAGCGCGCCAGGCTTGTTTCAACTTCAACTTGAACATGCACATGCCACCTGCAGCACCTTCGGGCTGAGGCGCTGGCCGGCTAACAGCTGGGTGTTAGTTACCTGGGCCGCTTGCTCTGCAGCAGGAGGAAGCCGCGTGGGGGCTCGCCCGTGGCGGTCGCCAGCTGCAGCGCCGCGAGCATGCCCGCCTCATCTGCCGCCGCTGCACTGCTGCAGGGGCAAAGGGGGGCACGGCGTGTGCAAACCATGGCAGCGGCAGAGCGGCAGAGGCGGCAATGGTCAGCGACGGCAGCGCGGTTTCGGGCAAGGCGGCTGTGTGTGTGAGGGGGGGGGGCAGCGAGAGCGGGAAACATCCGCATTGCTGGGGAGGGGGGGGGGGGGCATGGCATGTGCAAACCATGGCGGCGGCAGAGCTGCACAAGGGGAGATGAGGCAAAGGCTGTGCACTATACTACTACTTCTTTGAAGTACAAAGTACCAGGTATGTACCGGTAATACATGTATATGTATGCGAGCATGCCCGCCTCGTCCGCCGCCGCTGCGCTGCTGCATAAGGGGGGGTGGGCGGGGGGGGGCATGTGCAAGGCGGAGGCAGATCGGCACAAGGGGAGATGAGCCGAAGGCAGAGCGGTTTTTGGGGGCCCGGTACCAGTGCTCACTTCCTATGGCTACAAGCAAACTGAGGTAGTGCTTCTGCGCTGCTGCAGGGGGAGGGGGGGACATGGCATGTGCAAACCAAGGTGGGGGAAGAGCGGCACAAGGGGAAATGAGAGGAAGGCTGAGCAGTTTCTGGGGGCCCGATAGGGGTGCGCGTGCAGCAGTGCTCACTGCCTACGGCTGCAAGCAACGGGGGTAGTGCCGCTGCACTGCTGCAGGGGGAAGGGGGGGGGCACAGCGTGTGCACACCAAGGTGGCGGCAGAGCGGCAAGGGCCTGCGATGGCCGCGCAGTATTGGGCGGCATGCGCGTGGCCCGCCCGCCGCTGGCGCCGTGCCGCTCACCTGACCATGTCGGCGGGGTCGGGCACCACCGCCGCGAAAACAGGAACATACAATGCCAGTGTATGTACATATGTATGCTTGACATAAATTGCAAGTATACTAATAAGTAATGAATACTACTGTAGTACTACTTAAAGTGATATACAGAGAGCAGGGGGCACAGCGCTAGCGCTCACCTGACCATGTCGGCGGGGTCGGGCACCACCGCTGCAACCGTGATGATCTTGCTGCCGGCCTCCGACAGCACCTGCACCGCAATGGCGGCGCCCACAACCACGCCCATGTACCCGCCGCCGCCGCCCGTCGCGCTGCCGCCGCCGCCCCCCGTGGCGTTGCCGCCGCCGCCGCCGCCGCCGCCGCCCGTGGTGACGCTGGCAATGTCGTCCTGCGGCATGGGCGAAACCGCACGGTTTTGAAGTTCAACATGGTGCCCGTGGCGCCGCGGCAGTGGCGCCTTAACAACTTCAACTTGGGGCATGACTTGAAGTTAATACACATGTACTAGTTGAAGTATGTGCGGGAGCGTCACCCACCTTGCTGACGAGGCGCGCGACGTGCGTGGAGCCTGTGGCGCCGTGGCATGGGCGCCTTCAGAATTTCAAGTTGAGGTATAACTTGACGTTAATACTTTTGAAGTACACGCAGCATACTACTTGAAGTAGGTGCGGGAGCGTCACCCACCTCGCTGACAAGGCGCGTGACGTGCGTGAGGCCCGTGGCGCCGCGGCACCTTCAGAACTCCCAAGTAGGGGTATAAACTTGAAGTTAATACTTCAAAGTACAATTGAAGTATGTGCGGGAGTGTCACCCACCTCGCTGACAAGGCGCGCGACGTGAGTGGAGCCGGTGGCGCCGCGGCCGTCGCTGGTGGCAATGGGCTGCACGGTCACGCGCGCCATGGCGTGCTTGTCCTTCCTGCGCGCGCAGAGAAACGGGGTACTTTAGTCTAGAACTCACCATATACATTTACTATAATATACTTCAAATATATATGGAAATTCATCTTGCAGCGATAAACTCTAGGTCTCCCCGCCGGTAGGGGCCGTCACCCTGGGGTGGGCCCGTGCAAGGGGGTGAACAAGGCAAATTTAAATGTATATATTGGTACATGTATCTATTGTAGTATACATCAATGTGGACGCATAGAAATTGAGGAGGCTCTCATTGAGTAAATGGAGAATTGAGGCATCCACATCGATGTTGATGGGCTCACTCTCTGCTCAGCGCTGGGCGTGGCCCTCATGATGAATTTGTGAATGCGAAATCATGAATTTGCTGGCGAATGAAACGCCTGCGCGTGGAGACAGAAAGGGGCGAACATTCACAACTTGGGTTAACGCATAGAACCTGAGGGGGCTCTTTGTCTGAATAGAGAGATTGACTGACGGTGCGCTCAGCGCAACCGCAAGCAAAATGGCACAGGGCGAGCGCAACCACAAGCAAAATGGCACACCCAGGGGGCGAGTTGCTGCCAAGCACGGGGACGCTGCAACGCACCACTAGTGATGGGTCACGGCGGTTAACATATTTTGTAATACCGTTCTACTTCAAACTACAAAATATGGCGTAATCCTACTACTACATCCGTAGTATGTATTTTTAAGCCCAAAAGCGCGTCCTACGGCGTTTTTGCCGTGTACATACATTTACAGGCACACGTTATACGCCATACTTACATTCTTCGAATTTCGAAGTACTTCAAGAAGTACGTTATAAGGCGTATAATAAAGACATTATACGCTGTGACCCTTCACTACTCACCACACGCCGCTCGTGTGCCAGATGTAGGTGACGGCGAGCGGCTTGCCGCTGCGACTGCGGCGCGTGGACAGGAGGAAGCGGGTGTTCTCCAGCAGCGCCTGGCTCTTGTTTGGGCCCAGGCGAAGGCTCTGCGGACAGCGATGGCAGCAGCAGCGGCAGCAGCAGCACAAGCAGCAGCGGCGGCAGCAGCAGCAGCGGCGGCAGCACCAGCATCGTTTAGCAGCAGCACCGGTAGCAGAAGCGGCGGCAGCAGCAGCGGCAGCAGCGCCGGCGCCACCAGCAGCAGCGGCAGCAGCAGCAGCAGCAGAGCGGCAGCAGCAGCAGCAGCAGAAGCGGCAGTAGCAGCAGCAGCAGCAGCAGCACCACCAGCAGCAGAGGCATTAGCGGCGGCAGCAGCAGCGTCGCCGACCACATGGCTGCTATACTGATGATATGCAAACCGCTATCTGATTGTGGGTCTCGCTTCAGTGCGGGGTGCGATGGCGGTCACACTACCCGCCATAAATCACCAGTGCACTGTGTAATGTACGATACTTCAAGTATACATACTTCAAGTAGTAGAACACTAGAAGTACATGAAGCTCCCACAGCTACCCGGCTCAACAGGCCTCACCAGCAGTGATGGCCGCTTGCCAATGCCCGCCGCGCTTGCTGTGGCAGTCACGGGTGGCGTGGTGGCGCCCTCCATGGCGACACCCTGCGGCGTGTCCGGCGCACCCCCCTGTGACGTGTTCTGGCAGACACACACACACACGCACACATGCACACACGAGTAGTGATGGGTCATGGCGTAGAATGTATTTTATACGTTATACAAAATACGGCGTATTTATAACGCCCAAAAACGCGATATACGGCGTATTTGCGGTATAAATATGTTCATCTGTATACGTTGTACGGCGTATAATGCGAAAATGATACGCTTTGACCCATCACCACACATGAGCGGAGGTGCACGGGATGGCTTGCGAACAACTGATGAGGGTGCACGAAAACTCCCTGAACGGCGGCACTCCCAGCGGTGCTCAGCAGGAACTGGCAGTAGCGGCTCAGCAGCAGCGACAGCGGTGCTCCGCAGAGTGCTCAGCAGCGGCATCGGCAGATGCGCTCAGCAGCAGCAGCAGCTGCAGCGCTCAGCAGCAGCTGCTGCTGCAGTACTCAGCAGCAGTGCTCAGCAGCAGCAGCAACAGCAGTGCTCAGCAGCAGCAGCAGCAGCACAGGAGCCCGCCATGCGGCGGCAGCACAGGCAGCCTCTGAAGTGCGCCCACCAGAACACACACACACACACACACACACACGCACACACACATGCGCACCTGCGATGTCGGCGTTGGGATCTGCTCCTGCAGCGCCATGTTGAAGTAGCATCTCATGCGACTTCGCAGTCGCTGCACAATGGTGCACGTCCTGCACATGGGCGGCGGCAAGCACGGACCGGCAGGGCACGGAAGTGTACGGCAGGTGCGTGTGAGCCCATGACACCATGCAATAGTGGGGAAGGCTTAGGCATGCAGAATGGCGTGGCGTTGGGGCGCAGGTGGCGCGATCCATGGCAGCAGAACTCAGCAGTAGTGCTCAGCAGCAGTGCTCAGCAGCACCCGCAGCAGCAGCAGCAGCTGCTGCTGCTTGGCAGCTGCACGTGCTCAGCAGCGTTGCTCAGCGGCGGGTGCCACTGGGGCGCGGATGGCGCATTCGACGGGTGCATGGGGCTGCTGCTGAGCAGGTGCTCTGCTGGGGCTGCTCAGCAGTAGCAGCAGCAGCGGCGGTGGCATTGCGCGCAGGCCATTGCTACAAGGCACGGCTTCTCATGCACATACTCCCAAAGGGACAGCGCAATGCACACCGCCGAGCAGCAGGTGCGGGTGCGGCTATTGCCGCCCTGGGTGCCTGCGCTGTCGTCAGCCTGCGTCCGCACTGTGCCTCGTGCTGCGCAGCCTTGCTCGTGGCCACGACAGTGTTGTGCTCATCAGCACCAACCGCGCCACAAATCGCTCACCGGCAAACACACAAAACTAAGTGGCTGCTCGCCGGACTTGACATGCAGCCGTTTGCCGCAGAGGTAGCCATGTCCACACCCTCGCCCCCCAATGCCCAAGCGCCGCGCACAACACCATGCACTGCTCAGCCACAACGCCACAAGTTGCCCAGAAGCGTCACAGCAGCCACTGCGCACCTCTCCGCCACAGGCATCAGTGCCATGTTGCTCCACAGCAGAATCGCCACCCCGCGTGCGGCGCCCCTGCTCGCACCGCCACCTGCACCAAGCCTCCGCCTGCCAACTTCAACTTCAACACTTCAACTGCAACACCGCTGTGCTCAGCTACACCCACTCTGCCAACTTCAACTTTAACACAGCCAGCCACCGCTCTGCTCCGCAGCAGCCACACCCACCCTGCCACCTTCAACTTCAACAAAGCCAGCCACCGCTCTGCTCAACAGCACCCACACCCACACAGCTCAGCGGCACCCCGCCATTCTCACCGCATGCCGCGCGCCACCGGCTGCAGCAGGAACGCCACGTCCATCCGCTCCCCCCCCGGCCCCCCCGCCCCCCCGCCGCCCCCCCACACCGCCCCCAGCGCAGTCGCCGCCGTCCCCACGGAGCTCAGCGCCGTGTCGCTTGCGGGGCCCAGCGGCGGCAGGTCAGCGGCGGCGTCCGCAAAGTGCGCGTTGCCGCCGCCGCCCGTGTTCCACGGCGCGCCGCTGCCGGGACGGTCCTCTCCCGCCTCGTCATCTGTCTCCGCCGTGTAGACGCCGCCGGCTGGGCCAGACACTTCGCTGCTCGGCGTGGCGTGGCGCCGCGTTGCGGGGAGAGCATACCAGGGGGGGGCTTAGATGCATGACAACATATGGAACAGGTGCACAGCAAGGCGTTGCAGGGAAAGCGCACCCAGGGGGGGGGGGGGGGTGCACGCATCACAAGTCACTGGCCAAAAGAACGGTTCACCGTGTGGGTTCTGGCCTGGGCAGTTTGCTCCAGCCACGGCGGTGACCGGGCTTGTCAACCCTTTCAGTTTTGTTGCCTCCACAACATTCTGCACGCACACTGCGGGGCTGCAGGGAGTGCGGGCTTTGCCGCTTCAGGGGGCGCGCGAGGGCCACGCACGTGCGCGCTGCGTGCTGAGCGGCAGCCACAGTATGAACATCACACCCCAACCCACATAGGCAGCAACGCGGCGGCGTGCGCGAAAACTACATACTACGTAAGTAGTACTACTGAAGTACTTCGAAATATGTGTGCATATGCTGCCAGCAGTCCCATCGCCGCGCAAGCCTGCCGCGCGCGCGCACACTGGTGCTAGGGGGCGGGGGGGAGGGAGGGGTGCACCTGCCGGCGTGGCTCGTGCGGCGCGTGGCGCCGAAACCGCCGTGCAGCAGCGCGCGCTCCGCCTCCGTGTCGCCCCACACGGCGCCGGGGAAGTAGAAGAAGTCGAGGCGCGCGCGCAGGCGCGAGAGGGCCTCCGCCACCTCCGGGCTCTGCACGTCACCCTGCGGGGTGTATGACATTGTGGACGGCAGCAGAAGAGTGGTGTTACCGTTTTTGGATGGTGGTGGTGCTTGGTGTCTGCGCATGGGGGGGGGGGGTGCTGGTGTAGGTGGCTGTTTTGGAACGCGCGTATAGGGTGTGCGCCTCGGGTTGTGGGCTTCGTGAGCCAATCGCAGGTGAGTGACGAGGCCACCACAGCAGCAGTTTTTGCTGCTTGCGTGCTACTGATGTTTTTTTTGCAAAAACCACTGCTGCTGCTGCTGCTGCTGCCTTTCTACCGCAGGTGTGTTGACGCTGCTCGACTACTGTACCTACCGCGTTTGGGGCAGCTCATGTTACGTCCCGCCACTGCCGGGCCGCCGCAATGACTCGCCAACATTGGCACGACACACAGCCACCAAAACCACCGACCGCCACCTCCCAAGCTGTGCCAAGCGGTGCCAGGCATCGCTGCAGGCTGGTGGCGGCGCACTGGCACTGCTTGCAGGTTTTGTGCCGAAGCTCCTGCTGGAAGTACGACTACTGAAAACTCCCAAAGCAAGTGAGCCGCACCAGCACCAGCAGCAGCTGCAGCTGCTGCACTTGCCTGCCTCCTCTCTAGCCAAGCCCTTAGCTGCTGCCTGTGTGCGTAGGACAGGAAGTGCCCCTTGCAGGACAGCAGCAGCTGGTGCACCGCGGCAGCAGCAGACTCCGGGCTGTGCCCAGGCTGCCGCTCCCATGCCACCAGCTCCGCGATGTGCTGGTCTATCCCGGAGCCATCGGTGACGGCGGGCTTGTGCTGGCGATGGGGAGGCTGATGCCCCTGGCTAACCATGCCTGCTGCCATGGGCGCAGCGCTCGCAGCCTGGCGCTCTCGTCTGGCTGCGGCGTCGAGCGACCGCTGCACGCACCCTCTGAGAGTCGGCCAAAAGTACCCGGGTGTCCCGGGGGAAGAGGGGGGCGCAGCTCTCGCGTGTAACGACAGAGTGTTTGCAACCATCATCAAAACAGCAAGGCGGGAGGCAAGCTCCTTACCATCAACGCCGCCTTGCCAGCATCCCCACCAGGGAAGCGCTCCCCATACCCCTCAGCGGCAGCACGCCTCCCCATCCACCCCCGGCACAGCCACAATGACAAGCTTTGAAGAGGCGAGGCAGCTGCTGCAGAAGGAGAGCACGGATGGTGTGTCCCTGTACGACCACCTGGCGGACGTCGTCCTGAAGGTGCTGGCGGACAGGCTGCCGGATGGCAGCGAGTCATTCGAGCACATAAGCGCGGCTGTCAAGGAAGGGCGAGCGGCCCCCCAAAAGCCTGTGGCGGGGCAGTCGGCGGCAGCTGCAAAGGCAGCCCAGTTGAAATGGGCTAGCAGCGCGCAGGTAAGACACAGAGGGCGCGGCTGGGAGGTGGGCGTGGGTTGTGGCCGCAATAGCAGAGGAGGAATGGTGGACCAGGTATAAAGTTGGCGTTGAAAACAGGGCATGGTGGTGCGGGTGGCGTTGGCGGTGGCGGTGCGTGATGACAGCGTTTGCAGCTCGTGAGATAAACCGACGCTGGTACGCAGCAGCAGGGAAGACAGCAGCACCACCAATTGCCAGTCGAGGCACGCTCTGCCAGCCCCAGTGTGTCGACAACACATTTACATCGGTCACACGCAATGCGCACTTGCGTAACAGCCAGTGTGCTCACATCGGCATGCCACAACCGCCACTGCCGCAGGCGTTGTTTGCGGTGCCGGACGAGCCTCCGGAGGGCGGCCCTGCCATTCCCGACCTGCTGGACGAGGCAAACATGTGGGCATGGGCGGGGATAAGCTTCGGAGCCGCTGAGACATACAGGTGCGGCCTGACGGCGCCCCTCTGCTGAAGTACACCTGGTATGAAAGCACTTGTTCATGTGGTGGTGGGCGTGTTTGGCTTGTACAGCTCATTTGCAACTTCAACTCCTCCAAGCGAGAGGGGGCGGGTGGGTGGGGGGGTGGGGGCTGAATAGCTACTAGCAGACGGTGTGCTAGATTGTGCAGCTCATCTGCAACTTCAACTCCAGTGCAAGCTGGGGGGGGGGGGGGGGGGGACTTCAGTAGTAGAGTAGCTACTGGCAGACAGCATGCTAGTTTGTACTTTGAGTAGTATGGTGATGTGGGCACGAACAACACTCACCGTCACACCTGCAAGTCAGAAATGTGATGCAGCTCAGACATGTTGGTGCTCAGCAAAGCTAAGTGGCACAGCAGGACTGTGCTGGAGACATTGTACCGCCTGCCACGGGTGCCATGCAAGCTGCCGCCACGCTACACGGGGCGGTGTGCAGCAAGGGAAAAGGTAACAGGCATGTCAGTCGTGCGCAGTCAGCGTGGTTGGGCGGTCACACCGCCGACTAGCCTTGTGCTTCAAGTCCGGTGCTGTATCAGAGCATCGGCAGCAGTGCTTGTCTGTAAAAGCAAGACCTGGTGGGGTTGCTGAGCAATATTTGCGGGCACGTAGGGGGGCACTGGCAGCCGATCAATTTGTGCGGGAAAGCAGACGCAGGTTGGGTTAGTACCAGCGGTTCTGAGAGCAGCGCGCCGCCCACAGCGGAGAGGCTCACTGCCCTGGAGGCAGTGGGTGCGGAGCTGAGCAGCTGGCTGCTGGCTGGCGGCGGTTGCTGGAACAGAGTGCGAGGGGACATGCTATACACCCGTGCATACGCGCACTCATGTGTGTGTGCGTATGAGCACAGACTTCCTGGCCGCAAAGGCACATGCCACGCGCGCGTGTGTGTACACGAAAACTCACTCATCTAGGAGTGATGTGTATATGTGCGTCCGTGTATGAGGGTGCACTGCTCCTGGCCGTGAGATGCGCGCGCGCGGGCATGCGTCTGCGTGTGTGTGTGTGAGAGAGTTTGTGGCTGGGAGCACAGACGTCGCCAGCCGTGAAGCATGTGTAGTGATGGGACACAGCAAATAATTTTCGCATTATACGCCGTATAACGTATGTAAATACGCCGTATAACGTATACGGATGAACATATTTATACGGCAAATATGCCACATACCGCGTTTCTAGGCGTACAACTACGCCATTTTTTGTACAACGTATAAAATACTACTAGTACCGGTAGTACGTTACACGCCGTGACCCATCACTAAGCATGTGTACTGTCCTTGCGCCTGCGCGCGCGTGTGCGCGTGTGAGCGCAGACTGTTCCTCGCGGTCAAGAAGCTGGCGGAGACGCTACCCGAGGAGCACGAGACCCTGCGCTTCTGGGGCCGCGTGACGTCCCGCACGCAGGAGTACTACGTGGTGGAGGGGCGCGCCATCGAGGACCACCTCGGAGACATTGAGGCGCTCAACATGGAGGTGAGGGGGGGGGGAGGGGAGGCTCACTGTGTGATGCTGCAGCGTCTGCCGTAGGTGTCGGGGATTGTGCAGTGGTTGTTGCGGTGTCACTGGGGATGAGGTGTGCGCTATGCTATAGCGTGTGCAAGCAAGGGAGGTGTGGGCCCTACAAGCTGCTCTGGTGTGTTGTCGCTGTCATCCAGGATAGTTGTTTGGTTTCCAAATGGTGGAGTGCAAGTATTTTTTGGTGCCTTTCGGGCTGTGCAGTTCAGCAGCCTCCCCATCAAGCACAAGCGCGTGGGTTCCACCGTGCAGTTGCCCTTGGTGCCACCACACTCCACGCTGGGGGCTGCGGCCGACGGGGCCTTCTCCAAGGCAAAGAGAAGCGTGTATGCTTACTCCATAGACACCATTGCTACGGACACCCACAGGTGACACCCACTTTTGCTACATAGGTATGGCCAGCTCACTAGGCTGTATCTACGCGGTCGGATTTTCTGGTTCTGGCTTGGGCCCGCGACTCTCCCGGCGTGGAGTGGGGTGTCTCCAACTCGCGTGTATTTTGTGAAGTACGACAGCCGCCGTCCGCCGAGAGCGAGCTGCGCACCAGCAAAGCACGCACACGCGCACGCGCTCACACCACGGCTGCCGCTGTCGCCGTCTCTGCCGCCGCCGTGTGCTGCTGCGTCCAGGGCACGGTGGGCGCCAACAAGTACACGTACTGGGTGTGCCCGGGCGCGGGCGGTGCGTGGACGCAGCTGCCGGCCGTGACGCCGGCGCAGATCGTCGCCGCCCGCCGCATCCGGCGCTGCCTCACCGGCGACCTCGACGCCAAGGTCCCCGGGTACCCGCCGTTCCCGGGAACAGAGAGGAACCTTCTTCGCGCTCAGGCACGTTCCTGGGGGGGGGGGGGGGTCTTAGGGGAGCGCATTCGCGGTTTCTGGAGCTTGTTTTCGAGGCTTTGGCGTTTGCTGAGTGCTGTGGGGCACAGGGGTGGCATGCAGTTATGTGGTTTGAGACGCGCGCGGGGGGGAGGAGGGGGTTCCCAAACGAACTGTCTGACAACCCGAGAATGTTACTCAGGGGCAACTCTGCTGCCTATGCCGGGCAGTGACGTGCACTGGTTGCGCCAGTGCGCCTGGGAAACTCTGTCCAGGGTGGCTTCCGGTGCGCGGTTGTGGGGGCGGCGTGGGGCGGGGCTTAACACACCCGATGCAGCCGCCCACGACCTGACTGCCCGTTTTGCTGCAGCGTGGTTCACAGTAAGACCCCCGTCACCTTGCTTGCGTGCAGCAGCTGACTACGCAAATGGTGTGTCTGCTGCTGCTGCTGCTGCAGATTGCGCGCATCACGGCGGGTACCGCGGTGTCGCCCGCAGGCTTCTTTGAGGCCGACACGGACGCCGAGCCCGTGGAAATCAAGGTGGGCTCTCCCGCACAAATGCTTCGGAAAATTTGAACAGTAATTATGATGCTTTGCAGCATGGCAACATTGTTCTATGTGGCAAAGTACACCGCCACACGTGCAAGTCCCTGTCCGGCGCTGCCGCCGATACGGCACCCCCGTGCTTGGACCCACAGCTGAAGCCTACTACTAGGGGGGAACCGGGCACATTGATGCTTAGTAGTACAAAGCAAGCCTCAGCGTGCGCCACCCACTCAGCAACAGCTTCAAGGCTTGGTGGGGAAGGGGGGCCATGTGACTGACGCTCAGTATCACATCGTAAGGGCATTTCGCATCTGCTCAGCAGGTTTTTGCGAGCACGTAAGGGGCAGTAGCCGGCAGAAGCAGCTCACTTTCTGCGGGAGCGAGTGACCAGCCGCTAGGCGCACGCACGCTGGCTCAACAGCATTTCGTAAACAGAAACAAAAGCAAGCCTGAGCGAGCGCCGCCCACTCAGCCACAGCTTCAGGACCCGGTGGGGACGGGGGCAAACTGCCTGACACTCAGTAGCACTTCGCAAAGGCGTTTCGCGTCTGCTCAGCAGTCCTTGTGAGCACGTGACAGTGGCTAGCAGCAGCCTACTTTCTGCCTCCCGCAGAAAGTGAGCTGCCGCTAGGTGCACGCACACTGGCTCAGCAGCACTTCGTACAGAGGTACCAAAGCAAGCCTCAGCGCGCCGCCGCCGCCCACTCCGACGCCTACAGGTGGCCGAGGAGGAGGCCATCAACGAGGCCTTCCCGAAGCCGGCGTCCGAGCTCGCGGCCGCGGATGCATGGGTGCACCACGAGCTGGAGCTGAACCGCCTGGGGCGCGCACGGCCGCTGCCTGAGCCCGAGGAGGGAGAGGAGCCGCCGCCAGACGCTGAGGAGCCGCCGGAGGAGGTGGCGCCGCTGCGCAGCCTCGCGGAGGACGCGGAGGGCGCGTGGGGGTTCAGGACGGCGCCCGCAGGGGCCGGCGCAACCGACAAGAGCACGGTGAGTTGGGGTTTGGGCGCGTTGGTGCGTGTGCGCGCCCGTGAGTTTGTACTGCAGTGCACCGGTACAGATCACAGTAGCAGTATACGGTATGGAGGACGCGGAGCGCGTGTAGGGGTTCAGGACGGCGCCCGCGGGGGCCGGCGCGACGGACAAGAGCACGGTGAGTTGCGGTTTGGGCGCGTTGGTCCGGGGACAGCCAGGGACCACAGACACGGGCCCGTGCGTGCGCCGGTACAGATTACAGTGCTAATAGACTGTATGGAGAAGAGGGCGCGTGGGGGGTTCAGGACGGCGCCCGCGGGGCCGGCGCGACGGATAAGAGCATGGTGAGCTGAGCTTTGGGGGTGTTGGTGCGTACGGTCACCCGGAGGTTGAAGTTTGGATGTTGGTTCGGAGCCGCCGGAGGAAGTGGCGCCGCTGCACAGCCCGCGGAGGACGCGGAGGGCGCGTGGGGGTTCAGGGCAGCGCCCGCGGGGGCCGGCGCGGCGGACAAGAGCACGGTGAGTTGAAGTTTGGGCTGGGTGTGCACCCGTGAGCTGAAGTTTGCATGTTTGGTTCGGAGACACGGGCTCGCGTACGCGACAGTATAGATGACAGTACCAGTATAATGTATGGAGAAAAGGGCGCGTGTGGTTCAGGACGGCGCCCGCGGGGGCCGGCGCGACGGACAAGAGCACGGTGAGTTGAGGGAGGTGTTTATGCGTGCACTGAGCACACATGCCTGCAAGGCAGGTACCAGCGCCGGTACCGCACTTGCCGCCAAGTGCCGGCAACGTTACGCCACCTCTTGCACAGCTGCGCACACGTTTTGCAGCGCACACCGCCATGGGGGCCACCACACCTTGAGCCGGCTACCAGATCGAGTGGCGTGCGGAGCACGCAATGGGTGGGCCAGCCCGCCATAGGACATGCCGCCGTCTGGAATCCCTACAGTACCTCACAGCTGCAGTAAGCAACACAGCCGGACTTGTGCCCGCTATACTACCCGCACCCCGCACCTCCCCAGGCATGTACCGCCGTCTGGAGTCCCTACCTCACAGCTGTACGCAACACAGCCTGACTTGTACCCACATATACATGTAGTGATGGGCCACGGTGTGTAACGTAATTTTTGCCTTGTACTACTCATACTACAAAATACGGCGTATTTGTAAATAAAAACGCCCAAAAACGCGTCTTACGGCATATGTACCGTATGAATACTACGTAGCACGTTTTTGTAAATACGTTGTACGCCATAATTACATACCTCGAAGTACGTTTTACGGCGCATAATGGGAAGCTATACGCTGTGACCCATCACCGTATACCCCCC
>JAULBY010021432.1:0-18558 GCA_032358315.1 Ophiocytium majus | reverse complement strand
ACCTGTCTGATTTCCTGGTCACACGCACCGTGTGCAAAGGGCTTTCCGCGCCCTAAGCGGAGTTTAACAAGAGTACTTAGAGGCATGTGATACTAAGGTGGTATGACAGCACTTGATCCTGGTGCCATTGCAGTGCCTTGTTCCCGAGACAGACAGCTGGCTGGTCGCTTGTGTCATGTCCCCCCACTTACCATCATGTACAGTCGTGCTTGTCGCACCACACGCATCCACTGGCGATACCGCTGGCACGACTATGGCAGGCAGGCCCGCCGCACTGTGAACGAAAGGGCGTGCAATGTTGGCTACCCAGCTGTTGGTGTGACCCCGGCAACAGCACAGGCATGCACAGCATTACCACAGCACTGGTGGCACATGCTGAGCGTGGCGGCACATGCAGAGAGTGGCGCCACACATGCCTCAGCACCCTCCGCTATGCGCAAAGTAGCTGTGACGGTTTAAATACTAAAGATGGGGGGGGGGTCACTGCATGGGGTTGGGCAGCGGGACGCAACACGAGCGCGCGCGCACACACACAGACAACAAGCCACCGCCGCCGCTGCTGTGTTGCCGCGACTGCCGCTCCCACAACGCCCTGCCGCCCTCTTGCACTTCTACTCGAGGTATGGAGCTCCCGCGCTCCCGCCAAAACAAGGCGGCGGCGCGTGCCGCACGGATGGCAGGCTCATCAGCAGGGTTGGGGGTGGGGGGGTGGGGGCGGTAGCAAGCGCTCTTGGTCGCCATCTACAGTAAATCACGTCTCTTGCTGCGCTCATCCACTCGACAACAATGACGAAAGGGTATTGTGGGGGGGGGGACTGCGGGTGTCAGGGTTCTGGGTTAAATCGAAATGTGGAGGGGGGGGGGGGGGGGGGGGGGGGACCGCCCACTGAGGGTGCGCCCACCAGAGCTCCCACGCGGCCGTGGCACGCACCCTAGAGCTCTTGTGCGCCGCATGCATGCGCCCCCGCCGCCCCCCTGCGCTACCGCTCGCTGCCAACAAAGGGCCGCGGCAGCACCCACATGATTGCTTCCTGCACTGTGGCGGGCAAAAGCGAGCCGCCGCTGCGCACTGCGTTCCAGCGGCACCCGCCGCACACAGCCGCCTGTGTGCGGCTGGCACCCGCCGCACACAGCCGCCTGTGTGCGGCTGCTGGTGGGCGCCGGCACAGCAGCGTGCCGCACTCAGCACGCCGCCGCCCTCTGCGCACGCCAGCCATCAAGCGCACTTCACAGCTGCTGCCGCAGCACGCAGCAGACGCACCGCTGCGCTGCCCACGAGCGCCGCTGGCCGCGGCGGGCGCCGCCGCGGGCCAAGCCAGCTGTCACTGCAAGTTCAACTTTGAAGTTCATATAAGCTGCTCCTGCGCGCCCGTGCAGCTGGTGCCCACGGCCGCTGCTCCTTTGCCGGCTCCCGGCCTCCCTCGCTGTCGCTCCTCCCGGCACTTGAGCAGCGCCGAGGGGAGGGGCTCACTGGCCCCCGGGCTGTGAGGCACAGAGGAGCGCGTGGCAGCATGTGCTCAGCGCTTGCGCTGGGGTGATTCTTGCTGGGTGGCGCAAGCTGGACGGAGCAGACAGCTGGCGGCACCCGCATTGGCGTTGGGCGGTTTTTAGGAATGCTTCGCTCTGCCTCCTTGCAAAGTCTGATTTGACACCTTCTTCAGTTGGGATTTCAGCGTGCAGCAGCAGCACCAGCAGTGAGTGCACGACCCAACGTCTGAAAATGCAAGCCGGTTGTGGACGCAGTGATGAACGCGCCCAAGAATCTGTTGACAGCCCAACGTGCCAGTGTATGCCAGCCGGAGAGCACACACAAGCCCTTGCATTTGCGATTGCGGATGCTTGCACTAACCAGCACTGTCACAAGGCCGCGATAGCGCCTCCAACTATGTGCCCTGTTGCCGTGCTCCCACCTGTTCATGTTCGTATTCCATTTGCATTTCATTACTGCCAGCAGCCAACCTCAACGGACACGTGACAGCTGCAATTTGTACTCACAGTGATCGTCTGCAGAATCTCCTTTCCGCGCCCCTTGGTCCAGTAGCCGGTCACCTCCTTTGTGACGCTGTCGGTGACGTCGTTCAGGGGCGCGATAACAACGGCCGCCGGGTCAGCGGGCTGCAGGCACACACACGCAGCGTCACAAAGGATGAGCATTTGCATACCATGAATAGGTGAGGGTGGGCGGGGACATCCCAAATCACTTGTGCGGTGCCGCGCGGGCTTTGGCGGGGCTGCTGCCTAAGGTTGATGAATTGGGGTGACAGCAATGGCGCGCGGTTGCAGGCAGCGGTCGCGGGCAGCGGGAGCAACATGTCTCAATAACTGGCGTAGGTGAATTCTGCAGTCCCGGGGCTCTTGGCAGCCGACTGCCCAAACCCGTGCACAACATCATCTGTGATGCAAGTGTCAGCGTGCACTCAGGTGCAACCAGCCACGCCGCTCCAGCGCCTGCACAACGGTGTGCCACGCTGCAGTATCACACGCTATGGGGGCAACGTGAAGGGCATGATCGGGTCAAGGCTGGTGAAGGGTGTGTGTGTGGCAGTGCGCTCGCTTGCGCGTGCGGCACTGTGCACAGCGGCTTTTCTCAAACTTGGGTGACAGAGAGCAAGCCAGAGAGCGCACAGCGTCAGCTCAGGTGACAGCGCCGGGCTCAGCTGCTAGGGCAAATCTAGCCAGCCCCTTAAGACTTTAGTTAAGGATGTCAACATCTTGCACTACACAAGCATGGCCAACATGTTCCTTGACCCTGGTGTGCAGAATGGCGCGGCCGCATGCGGGTCATGAATGCGCGTGTGCCAGGTCTACTTAAACTGTCAGTTGAGGTTGCACTGAAAGTGATGCGCACCGTGTTGAGCGTCTCGAGGATCTCCTTCCCCCTGCCCTGTGTCCAGTAGCCACTGATGTCCTTCTTGAGGCTCTCGGTTGCGTCGTTGAGAGCGGTCTGCGCCAAAATCACAGCGCCGCCACATGAAAACATACACACAACACGACGTTTCAGATGCAAGTCAAGTAAATATCACACAACTTTGTTAGAAGTAGTAATGGTGTTGTTGAAGGTGTTGGTTGCACCCGCCCGGCAGAACATCACACACATGGAAGGTTGTTCACGCCTTGCACAATGGCTGACACCCTGCTGGGTGCGTTGGCACCCACCAACGTCGTAGTGCGAGACACATTTATGCATTGCAATGATGTGCACATACACATGTACAGTGCGCACATGCTTGCTGTTCCACGCAATGCATTCCTCTCCTCAGCATCACCATCTGCCTCTGCATGATCTGACGCAACGCCCACCAACACGACATTTGCAGCCACAGACAATCCTTCATTCACCGCCAAGAGGCGTGCGCACGCACACGCGTGAACTCTGTCCAACAATATGCAACAACCCTACACCCTTCTGCGAGTATGCATGCGCACTTGAACATGAGCAATGGCCGCGTTATGCTCATGTCTACTGCAGTGAATATTCCTCACCGTCTGCTGCTGTATGACTTCGTTGACGTCAACCTTGGGGATGGCGTCCGTCACGGTGGGCGCAATCTGGTTGATCGCGGTCGTGCTCTGCAGTGCAAAACAGCGGCGCGCACACAGCCCGCCGGTCAGTGTAGCCGTGCTTGCGTGCAGCGTCGCTGGCAGCAAAGCGCGCACAGCTCGGGCCGGCGGTAGCGGCCTGCGGCTGCTGCAAATGTGTCAGAACAGCATGGCTGCTGCTGCCGCTGCTGCTCAGCACTGCTGGCCGTTGCAGTCTTTCCTGTGAAACACTGGTCAGCTGGCCCAGAGTGCTGCTGGATTGCGGTACCCATGTGTTTGCTGTGGCAGCTGCACCTGCCCCCTGTAGCAGCCACTTGCCTGGCGGTGGTCCGGTTCCATGGGTTCGGCAATAGAACAGGTGCGCAGCAAGAATCTGGGTAACCAGCTTTATACTGCCCTACGAGTGCGCCATGGCGGGCACAGCGAACACCACGGCGCACCCACTTTCGCTGGCCGCTGTGACCTGCCATGACTCACTGCAAACTTCAACTTGGATCAACTTCAACAAACTAGGCGCCTGTACCCGCCCGACTAAGCAACAGTTCAAACCGGTGCGCACATGCCCTCATGTCTCTGTGACTAACACAACAACTTCAACAAACTCACGTCCTGGATGGCCTTGAGAGGCGCTGCGTCGCGCGCTGCGAACTTCAACAACTGGTACCAAACTTCAACAAAACCACCTCCTGGATGGCCTTGGTGGCGCTGCGCCTTGCGCTGCAAACTTCAACTTTGATCAAACTTCAACAAAATCACCTCTTGGATGGCCTTAGAGGCGCTGCGTCGCGCGCTGCAAACTTCAACTAGGATCAAATTTCAACACCTCCTGGATGGCCTTGGAGGCGATGCGTCGCGCGCTGCAAACTTCAACAACTGGTACCAGACTTCAACAATAAACTCACGTCCTGGATGGCCTTGGCAGCGCTGCAAACTTCAACTCACACTTCAACAACTGGTACCAAACTTCAACAAAGTCACGTCCTGCATGGCCTTGGAGGCGCTGCAAACTTCAACTCAAACTTCAACTGGTACCAGACTTCAACAACAAACTCACGTCCTGGATGGCCTTGGTGGCGCTGGCGGCCACGTCCGCGGCGGTCTTTGTGGCCTCCGTGGCGGCCGTCACGGCGTCGGCCAGCTTGGTGGCCGCAACGGCGTTGCCACGCGCCAGGTCCGCGCTCGCGCGGTTGAAAACGTCTGCCGTCTGCTTGGCGGTCTGCAGAACAACAGTTCGCAACAGTTCAGGCACAGTTCACAGGGCAGCTCAGCATGAGGCGCCGCATGCCAGCTCCGCCAGTGCACGTGCATGCGTCCGCTGGCTGCTGGGTGGTCTGAGCAGATACGTCACGGCAGTTCAGGCACAGTTTCCAGGGCAGGTCACCATTTGGTTGCGTGTGGGGTTGCACAAACTCCGTGGCCAACTCAGTTCAAGTCCAATTCCTGTCGCAGGTGGCTGGCAGCGGCCCCTGACACTGCCAGGGCGTGTGCTCTGCAGCATCATCGCCAGCGCAAGTGTGCATGCCGGTGGTGCTGGGGTGGCAGCCTGAGTTTCCCGTTGTGTACAAAGAAACAGCAACTGCTGCTGCTCAGAGCTTGGGCTGCTCAGCAATGCCACGTGTACATGTTGCTTCTACTGACCTACTACGTTGCATTCTGAGGTTGCCAAGCTACTTCGCTGCACTGGAACATGACTTGTTCTCCCGAGCACAACATGGTCTAGCGAGTGCACCACACTGCCGTGCACAATTGTGCTGAGCACTGTAAACCACATGCCGGGATGCCATGACAATATGCTGTGCTGAGAACGACTTGGCCTGTTGAGCAAGAAGTGCTCTGCTCAGCCCAGCACGCTGCTGTGCACACACTCTGCTGAGCACAGTGTTATGATGTGCTGAGCTTAAGTTTGGTGTTCTAAGCAGGACGTACCTCGTCCAGGGACGCCTTGACAGCCTCCACCGGCGCAGTCAGCGCTGCAGAGTCAATCTGCATGCCCAGGTGGTAGAGCAACAAAGCAAATACAGCAGCCGCAGCAGCAGCAGTCGCGGCAGCAGCAGCAGGAGCGATGGCGGGGGCGGCGGCAGCGGCGGCAGAGGCAGTGCACCGGCACCATGAGAACATTATAGTCAGCATCCACACAGTGCCAAATATGCCCCAGGTGCTTGCTCATGCAAAGCCTCCAGAACCTTGCGTTCCCAAGCTGTAGTGGCAAGTGGTGTGCCTCGCACTGGTGACAGCGAGGCGGGGCAGCAACACACCACTGGCCACAACATTACCCCAGTCTCCCCTCAACTAATGCAGTCATTCACAAATAAGTGTTGTATGCCAGCCGTGTGCGCCAGTGGTGTAGCAGGCTGGCCACCAGTGTGTTGTTGGGGTACGGGGGGGGGGCAGCAGGAGCGGGAGAGAGGGACGGGGGGCTGGCGAGGGGGCAGTGTTGTGTTGAAGAGGTGTTGCCATTCGAAACTCGTTGAGGCGGCGCATAAGCGTGTTCTCGGACCTGGGGCCACGTGAAGTGCGCTTTGTTCACTTCAGCTTCTGCTCAGCAGGTTTGGGTGCTTGCTGCTGAGCAGCTGCGCGTCACAACCTGCTCTGTTTACACACTTGTAGTACATGAGACGTAGTTATGAAGTACCTGTGGTACTTCAGAAGTATATACTTTAGAGTATGATAAAGATAAAGAGTAAGAGAGTCATGTGGTATGCAGTAATGCGGCACTGCCTACTCAGCGCACCTTCACGTCCGCCAGCGGCGCCGTGATCTCCTGCAGCTTCTTGGCGTACTCGCTGGGGTCCAGCTGCGCAGCACACGGGCAATTTTAAAAACCGTACAAAGTGAGCACATAAAGCCACATTTGTGCTGCCAAAGTATACACATACCCATATACTATGGTAGTATGTTATACGTACTCGCAGTACACAGTATGCACCATGGCATACGCTAGTACTTCAGAACATACTTCGCACATGTATGTGCACTGTATATTCTACTTCGTACACATTGGCACATGCACGCACATAAAGTGGCGTATAGCGGCTGGTCTGCAACAGGGGCCGCCACGTGACTCGCACTCGCGTTTGATGCTCGTGGCCTGCTCAGACGCGCGTGCAACGCTCTGCCTTGCTGCTCGCAAACATGTACTTCAGAAGTACTACATGCACATTCCCCCAAGTGCTGCATGCCTGTGCCAACTCAGTTGTAGTGTGACCGACAGCGGGTGGTCTACAGCCGCAGCATGACTCGCCCCGACGTTCTTAGCCTGCTCAGACACGCGTGCAATGCTCTCCTGCGCCTTGCTGATTTCAAACACGTACTTCGTAAGTATGAAGTTGTGAACACATGTACACACATCTGCACTGAAGTATGAAGTTATGAACACATGTACACACATCTGCACTGAAGTATGAAGTTATGAACACATGTACACACATCTGCACTGCACCTTCCACATACTTTCAAGTATGTACGTATAACCATAGCGGGTGGTCAACAATGGCAGCAGCCGCAGTATGACTCGCCTTGACCTTCTTGGCCTGCTCTGACACGCATGCGATGCTCTGCTGCGCCTCGCCGACCTCAGTGTACGTGACAACATGTGACACATACGCACTGTGAACTTCCACACATGCATTCATAATCATGCAGCAGGTGGCATGGCTCGCCTTGACCTTCTTGGCCTCCATCGACACGCGCACAATGCTCTCCTGCGCCTTGCTGCTCCCGTACATGTGCGTGCATACACTGTATTTACTTCCAAGCGCATACATACGTATATGCCAACATACTCCAAATATGAGTACTAGTCGGGTGCTCTACAATGACGGCAGCCGCAGCATGACTCGCCTTGACCTTCTTGGCCTGCTCCGACACGCGCGCAATGCTCTGCTGTGCCTTGCTGATCTCTGCGGGCAGCCCGCCGCTGACCGCCGCCAGGCCCTTGGTCGTGCCCTCCAGCGCCTGCACAGCGCCCATTTGCGGCGCAGCAGCGCACGGCAGCACGCACGGGGGGGGCATTAGCAGCAGCGATAAGAAGGAAACGACCACCGGAACCTTACAAGGGAACAGGTACTATTTATAAAGGTGAAGTTATGTAACGCACAGGCACGATTTATTCTGGAACTGTAATTTTTAGGCGTGGTTCGTGCGTGGTGCCGTCCACTGCCTGCACAGTGCCCATTTGCAGCGCAGCAGCGCACAGCAGCACGAACGGGTGTGGACCAATCACAGCGCAGCAGCATGCACATGGGCTGAAGGGGACGGTGCGGCGCGTGCGCGCATCACAGGTCATAATTTACACCATTTTTTTATTCTTTCATATCCATATACAGTACCCATTATGTCTTAATATACCTTTGCGTTTTAAAATTCTTTAATAGAGGGTTTGAGCAAAAATTGGCATAGTTTATCAAAAGGAATTTTGTTTCTGAAATTTTGACGCCGGCGTGCGAAGCGCGTTATGACGTACTTGTACAGCACCTCGTCCGCAACAGCATGTCTGATCATGCTTTTTCTTGTCGCACCATGTGCAGAGGGCTTTCCGCGACCTGAGCGGAGTTTGATAAAAGCACACCACACGTCTGCTCCAGCTGTCAAGTGTGGCAGGCACGGCGGTACTTCAGTACATGCGGGTGTGCGCATGCAGGTACCGGCAGCATGCATACTTGACACGTGTAGTATGTAAACCATTCCGACGGCACACAGTGCGCATGTGGAAACAAGCTGTGGCCCATGACCGTTGCATCAGTCCATGACGGTGCTGCCCTTCGCTGCCTGTGCCCTGCTGCCCAACCCCGTGCGCGTGTAGCTTTGGACCAACCGGGGTGCAGCAGCACGCACATGCGCAAGCCAGCGATGGCCAGCGGCACGCCGGACACGAGCCAATGAGGGTGCACTTCGCTAAGCCGCAAGCCACTCCGGACGCGAACATGGCTGCTGCGCTGCCGCTGAAAAACTTGATAAGAAAAAAAAAGGTGCGCTTGTGCGCCACGCTCTCGAAGCGTACAAGCACGTCTCGCTGCTGAGCGCACCCTGCCCACCCAACTAATCAGCGCAAGCTACCCGTAGTGGGTACGCATGCGCACATGCCCTCATGTGTCTATGACTAATACACAAACTTCAACAAAAACTTAAAACAACTCACCTTGGTGAATCCGGACAGCGTGCCGCCGAGCGCGCCCATCACCGACTGCGTAAAGCCCGCCAGCCCTCATGTCTCTATGACTAACACACCAACTTCAACAAAAAGTTCAACAAAAACTTCAACAACTCACCTTGGTGAATCCGGACAGCGTGCTGCCGAGCGCGTCCGTCACCGACTGCGAGGAGCCGGCCAGCGAGGCGCCCAGGTTCTTGCCCGTGTACTCCAGGAGCTTGCTGGTGGCCTGTTGAAGTTGTGGGTGCAAGGCAAGATGAAGTTTGAGTTGTTGGTCCAGAGACACGAGGTCATGTGCGTGCCAGCACAAACTTCCGACTGCCTAATCGGGCGCGCAGAGAACGGACGCTTGCACGTATCGAGGGTGGCCGCGGCGCCAAAAGATGCTGGGACACTGGAGGGCCAGTCCTCAGTGACTATGCTTTGAAATGCTGCGCGCTGTAGTGGAGCCGACAGCTTATGACGCCAGCGCGCTACACAAGTGGCCACAAGTCGAAGTTAAAAAGCAGCCGCACAGCCGCAAGAGTGCACAAGCGGGAGGGCGCAGGTGCCAACGCACTCCAGTGGTGTGCTGGCGGTCTGTTGCATTCAGAGGCGCGCATGTCAGTAGATATTGAAGGTTCAAGCAGCACTTCAGCTAAGGGGGCAACGCTGGACTTTGGCAGCAGCAGCACCGGGTGCTGGCAGGGTGTTGAACTTTGAGGGAGGTGCTGTGTACGTCGAAGGCGCTCAGATGCCAGCGCACTTCCAGCAGCAGCCTCCTGACAGTCCTGCTGGGCTCACCAAGGCATGTTGACATATTTTTATCAGACTCCGCTTGGGGCGCGGAAAGCCCTGTGCACATGGGGTGCGGTTGATGAAGGCGAACAGTACTCATACCATAGCGGTCTACAAGGGGCTACCAGTGCTGCATGCCACCAAAGCGCCCAGCCCCTCGCCAACACCGGACCCAATTTTTAGGCTGCACAGCAGCACACACCAAGTGTCCTTCCAAAAGCAAGAAACCTTCTACTAGTCCAGGTGCACGTGCCCACGCAGTGAGTGCACTCCTCAGCAGCAGCAGCTTGCTGCAACCAATTCAAATCGGATACCACGGTAGTGGCGATAGACAGCGACATCCCGGCTGCAGTTGGAGCAGCTACGCAAAGCCCAAAGACAGAAATCTAAGCTCAAACCGCACGTTGGCTGTGTCAGCCACACGCAGCGAATACTTTAGAAGTACAGTGTACCTCTTCAAATAAATAAATGAATGCTACACAGTGACGTACAAAATGACACCAGTGTGGGCTCAACCGCACCTTGGCAGTGTCGGCCACGGTGTCCGCCAGGGCTTCGCCGACCTGCAGCGCCAGCAGCCGCAAATGACACACCAACGGCAATAGGAACCGGCACATGGTGCGGTGTGATGTAAATAACCCAGCAAGCCGCACGGCACTTGTCAGTTGCTGAGCACAAGTTGTGCAATTGACGGCATGGGCTCCCTAATAACTGCCTAACGAAGCATGTGCTGTTGAACCATGAGTCACCGCTACTCAGCCAGATCCCAGACGGCTGCTTTCCTTGCTGCCTTGTCCTGACGTGACTGGAGTGATGGAGCTGGCATTATCTGCTTCCACGCCTGTGTGGCTTCTATACAACACGTTCACCACCTGGACCTCAGGTGCCACCACGAGCTGGCTGCGCAGCTGGCGACCACGCAGCGACCAGCAGCAGTGTGCTCAGCAGCATGGTTGAGGTGCGAGGGAAGTTCGACATCGACATCAACGTCCACACCAACTCAAACAACACACGGCGCGCACATGAGGCGGCAGCATTGGTTTTTGTGCGCACGGCGGAAGCGATGGCATTGCCTCAAGTGGTGAGCTCAGCAGCGGCAAGTTGAGCGCAAGTGGCACCAACTTCAACTTCAATGAGGACTGGCCCTTCACCTTCCCGGCGGCGACACCTGGCGCTGCGCCCGCCCTCAACGCGCACAAGCACGTTACTCGCTGCCGAGCGCACCCTACCCGCCCGACTAAGTACCCGTAGATCGTACCCGGTGCCCACGTGCCTCCATGTCTCCATGACTAGTGATAGTGATGGGTCACAGGCGTATTTTTACGCCCAAAAATGCGATATACGGCGTATTTGCCGTATAAATACGTTCATCTGTATACGTTATACCAACGGCGTAGTCACATACGGTACGTTATACAGCGTAAAATGCAAAAAATATACGCTCTGACCGACCCATCACTCTCCATGACTAATACACAAACTTCAACACCAACTTCAATGCCCCAGCACGCACCTCAGACGACACCACAGGCTCCGTGGGCACGACGGACGTGAGGGCGTCCCCTGCGGCGTCCACCACGGTGCTGGTCGTCGCAGACACCACCTCGCCCACGTCCACCTGCACAAGTTGAAGTTTTCAATTGCATGTTGAAGTTAGCAACAACAGCTTCGAAATCTTGCTCAAGGCCACCGGCCCGCCCACGCCCTCCTGCACACATGCATCCAAGTCTGTATGTCCATGCCCCCAGCAGCAAATAGCCGACTTCAAGTTCGAAATGGGAACGCGGACGCCACCTCGCCCAAGTGTCTCCCTGCGCACATTCCAAAGCTTGACACTGGCACGTTGAAGTTTGTGACCGCTGCTCTGTCTGTATGTCCATGCCCCCAGCAGCAAATAGCCGACTTCAAGTTCGAAATGGGAACGCGGACGCCACCTCGCCCATGTGTCTCCCTGCGCACATTCCAAAGCTTGACACTGGCACGTTGAAGTTTGCGACCGCTGCTGGTGCGGGCGCCCCGCGTGTGTGCCGTACTTGCACCTCTCAAGGTCAACTCACCCCGTGTCTTTGAAGCACCACACAAATGTCAACGCAAAAACACACACGCACACAGAGCGCGCACCTTCTGGAGCGACTCCAGGATCTGCTTGCCCCTGCCCTGCGTCCAGTAGCCGCCGATGCTCTTCTGGATGCCGGCCGTCACGTCCGCCACCGGCGCCGCCACCTTGGCCGGGTCCTGCTCACAAGGGGGGAGACGACGCCACGGGGTCCAACTTGAAGTTCAACTTGAAGTACATACTTCAAGTATGTGTATGAGTCGTAGAGACATGGGGGCATGTGCGCACCGGTATAAACTACGGGTACAGTAACCAAGTACTTCACATGTACATGCGTGAAGCACATACTTGATGTACGTACATGCATTGGCGCGCCAGTGACTGTGGTGGTTGTCACGGCTGGTCGCCTGTCGCGGGCAACAGCCTGGCGAGTAGAGGACACTTACTGGTGACGCGTGCAAACGCAACCGTGTGCCACTTGTCGCCAACGACGGCACACACTCCTGCCCGGAGGTGCGCATGCCAGCCAAGCACGTGCTGCACGCCTTTTGCATTCGGTGACACACCGACACACCGCCTCAGACTTTCAGAGCACCTAAAACACCTTCTTGTGTCCACATCTCCTGTGAATTTGGCGGGTTGTGTTACACAAGTCGTGGAGGTGAGAGCGTGGCCGAGCTGCAGTGATTGCACACACAGGTTTGCCACTTCGACTCTCAACTTAAAGTGGTGACTGGTATAGCCTTGAACGCCCCCAATCCCGCCTTGCTTCGGCCCCTTTTCCGGTCGCACCCATGTGCTACGCTTATGGAGGCTCCCACATGTGTTCCGCGGAGGCGCACAATGCCAGAAGTGCCGTGCCACCACATGAAAGCAATATATACTTCGGAAGCATGTACTACTAGTGTGAAATATATAGCAGGAGACAAATTGTATCGCACGCGCGTCCCAAGTTCGGGAAGTTGAAGTTCTCACCGCCTTGAGCGTGTCCAGGATCTCCTTGCCCCTGCCTTTGTTCCAGTAGCCATCGATGTCGGCCTTGATGTTCTCAGTGGCACTGTTCAGGTCAGGCGCCTGCAGCCGCAGTATGGAGCCACCACATGAAAAGCATACAAAAACAATAGGTCATGCGAGCACTTGCAGCCGCACGTGGTAGTGGGAGATAATACCACCTACTAGTACATTCAACAGGTATCATGTAGGTATATCACAGAATGGTTCGACTAGCCCGCCGTGTGGAAACAAATCTAGGAGCAATAAACTGTAGGCCTCCCTGCCGGGACGGGCGGTCACCCAGGGGTGGAGCCGCGCAAGGGGTGAATATGTGCATTTTGGCGGTGCGTGCAAATGCAAAAAAACAGTGCAGCCGCAAGAGCAGCAGGACGATGGCACCATCGCCGATGCTTGCATCAGTACTGTATTGCAGTTACTCCCATGGTGCTTGTTGAACCGGGTAGTAACACTTGAAGAAGTACTTCCTGAATACCATAGGCCACACTGAACTAGTTTCGATGGGTTACGTTAGCCCTGTCCCAAGCATACTCTGAGGGATTGCGCGTGCGACTATGTGCCCACAACGGGCTTGTAGATGGACGTAACTTGCGTGTGAGTGTGACAAAACTGGCGGAAAAGCCGCAGTGACCCCCCCCCCCCCCCCCTGCAACCACCGTGCCCCAACTTTCTATTTAGAGGGCCCTGGTCCGACCGCCAATGCAGCCTATGGTTGTGTGATGTTCAATCATGGGTGTTGGAAGCAGGACTGCACAGGCCTGACATGGTAAGCCCTTGGATAGCCCGTCTGCCACCATCACAGCGCCTTCCAGATGTACCATGGGCACTGCCTTAAACTCCTGTGGTTAGCAGCTGCAATGGAGTGCTGTGTACGCTCCCTGCTACAAGCTTTCAAGGGTCGTTTGGACCTGGGGAGGGCATGGAATTTGACTGTAGTGGCCACCGCGCTTGGTCCATCACTTTGTGCCTAGTGAACAGCTGCCATGCCTACGTGGCATCTAGTGGAGCATGCGCAGGGCTGTAGCGATTGAGTCTTTAGTTTGAACGTTGTTTGAAGATAACTCTCCTCGAAACACATGTACAGTATATGTACTACTAGTATTTATGTTACAGCGTGTGTGAGTGTGTATATACTTGAATATGCAGCAAGGTGCGCCTAAACACGCGCACATTGATGTATAAATGGTAGCAACAGGAGATGTCTGTACAGCATGTGTGACGCTTTTCCAGTCACGCGCACGCCACGTGCACAGGGCTTTCCGCGCCCCAAGTGCCATTTGATAACAGTACATGCACATGCACACTGCAGTTCATGCTCTATCATACTTCCAAGCACATTGTAAATACGCATGTACATGTACACTTGCAGTGTTGCTTGAGCTATACATTTTACTAGTATTATGTGGTATACTGGTATTGCATTCTCGAAGTATACAATATACTTCAGTGCGTTGATCACCTGGCTGACCAGGTCCAGCACCTCCTTGCCCCTGCCCTTGGTCCAGTAGCCCTGCACAGTGTCCGCGTACTCCGTCGCCGCGCCCACCACCTGCTGCGGCGCCTCCTGTGTGCTCAGCAGCAACACCACCCATCACCGCACAACACAACACGCACATGCTCAGCGGACCAGCACCATCTGTGCTCAGCACCAGCACGAATTCCTGTATGTACTTCGAAGTAGCAGCGTGTGCTGTGCTCAGCGGCATGGGTGCAACACATACTCAGCAGCAGAAAAGCAGCGTCGGCGTTCAACAGCAGCACTAGCGGCACCATGTGCTGCTGTGCTGAGCAGTGAAGGCGTGCCGCGTTCACGACTAGAGGAGGCAAGTCAGTTGTCACTTCTGTGAAGCGACCTGCGACAACAGCGTCACGACATTCCTTGCGTTCACACACAAGCACGCGAGGGCAGTTCCGGTGAGCGGAGTCGAGTTGCAGCTTCTTTTATCTTGGGTATGTCGACAAGGGCATAGTGCAGCTCCATATTGAGCTTTCGGTCGGCGCAGAACCTTCAACCACACTGTCAACATGCTCAGCAGCAGCGCAGCGGCGCATGCTGGTCAATGGCAAGCCGCTGTAGCAATCAGTCATGGCAGCAGGCGTCGCCGGCTCAGCAGCGGTGCAACAGCACGTAGCCCAACACACGTGCTCAGCAGCACAGCAGCACCGCGATGCGTGCTGAGCATCGGCTGCTGAGCACCGCCAGGAAGGTGAGTGCTCAGCGCTGTTTGTGGCGAAGCAGCGCCTGTGCTCAGCAGAGTTGAGACACATCAGGCAGTGCTCAGCAGCCAAGGGCGCGCTGTGTACCTGGTTTTGCTGTACGTATTCCCCTTCAGTTGGTCTACCTGGCCACGCGCAGTCATGTTGAACCTTGAAACCACCCAAGGTTTTCTTTAAACTTTACAACTCATATGCCTGCTGAGGACGAAGATGGGTCTATAGTTAATGATGGACCGCAACGAACAACAGGCATCAGCAGCAGCATCAGTGCTCAGCAGCAGCAGCGACAGCGCACTCACGGTAATGGTGGACTGCAGCTGCTTCACAGGCTCGCTCTCCAGTGTGCGCTGCAGCGCGCGGGAGGTGGACTCGCCCACAATTTGCATCTGCGACAGTTGCGCCGTAACAACGGCAGAGGCTCACAGTTACATTATAACAGCAGACACAAAAGTTGGCGAGAGTGCAGGTATGGGTACCAGCAGGGTTCAGAAGTGATGGTGCTGCAGCTGAGCAGCCAGGTGGGCTTGTCATCAGTGACAAGACCGCTTCTGAGTTGGGACACCTGGTCGCAGGCAGAATGGTGAGTAAGTCGTCAGTCACCTGCTCTTTTGAGGTGCCGCTCATTCGCTGTGCAACCCCGGGTGGAGGCACCATGCCGTGATGTTTTGTTTTTTGGCCAGCACACTTAGCATGCACAGTGAGTGCCACACCGCCTGCGCCTCCTGCGCACTTGCAATAGCCTCACACAGTGGTGAAGCCACTGCCGCCATGAAGCAAAGGGCAGCGCACGACTCACTCACGCAGCAGCCGCAGACGCAGTCACCAATAAACAATGCCTGGTGACTCATGACTCAGAGTCATGAGTCAGCGAGTCATGACTCGTGACTCAGGGAAGCTCACCTGCTCCGCCACCCCCATGCCAGCTGCCTCACCCACGCCCGCTAACCCAGGCAAGTCACACGTGAATCACTACTCATGACTCACTACTCATGACTCGCTACTCACCAGCAGCTACTCATGACTCGCTACTCACAAGCAGCTACTCACGACTCTCCACTCAGCGCCGCTCACCTGCTCTGCCGCCACCTTGCCGGCCACCTCGCTCACCCCCGCGGCCGTGCTCTGGACCTGCAGGCAGTGCGGCACCACCACCACAGGCACAGGCAGGCCAGTGCTCAGCGCACAGCCGCAAGCCTCCTTGCCCTCTGCACCTGAGCAGAGTGCAGTTTTTTTTTGTCCAAATGGACAGCATAGCAAACCGCAAGTACTTGCGTGTGTGCTCGCCATGCCATCGGCACCGCAGGCACAGGCAGGCCAGTGCTCAGCACACAGCTGCAGGCCTCCTGGCCCTCCACTGCTGTGCAGAGTGAAGTGTTTTTCTGGTCCAAGTGCGCAGCATAGCAAACCGCAAGTACTTGCGCCTGTGCTCGCTGCGCCTTGGCATCGGGGGGTGTGTGGTTGCAAACAGCGCACCATTTGGCATTGGATGCGTGTGTCTGTACTTGTGGATGTGTTGCATGTAACGTGGTGGGTGGCAAACCTAATGGGCGCACTACTTGCGCACCACAGGGCAGTATACATCTCGTATAGATACAGTTTAACGTGAAAACTAAATCAAGGAGCGGTAACCTACAGGTCTCCCCACCACCAGGGGGCGTCACCGTGGGGTGTACCCTGTTCAGGCACAAAGTATAGATATTGCTGCAGCAATTGTGCTTGCGGTGGGCTTACCTGCTGAGCAATGGCGTCAGGGTCGATGCCGAGCGCCTTGGGGTCCAGCTGCACCGCCGGCAGGGGCAGGCCAGCGCTGAGCAGGGAGAGCTGCGCACATGACCACCAGTATACAACAACACAATAGCAATGGCACGCTGAGCAGGGAGGGCTGCGCACATGACTACCAGTATACCGCAACACAATAGCAATGGCACGCTGAGCAGGGAGAGCTGCGCACATGATCACCAGTATACAACAACACAATAGCAATGGCACGCTGAGCAGGGAGAGCTGCGCACATGACCACCAGTACACAGCAACACAATAGCAGTGGCATCGGGGTCAATGCCGACCGTTTTGGGGTGCGGGGGCACCGCCAACAGGGGCAGGACACTGCTGAGCATGGAAAAGTGCACACACCATGACCACCATTTCATAGCAAAAAGGTTCTTCAAATTGGTACAGTGGCAACCACGACCTACGCCAGCGACCTGGCAGCGCTTGCACACATAACAACATGGATGGCCAGCATACAATCCGCCTACTGATGCCACTAAGTACTACAGTAGTACTACTGAAGCATGTCAAAGTACTAGTGTGCCACATGGCCATGTCCTCTCCAAAGCCACTGCAGTCTGCCTCCAAAGCCACTGCAGTACAGTGGCTGTGCCAACAAAATTGCGGCGCAGGAACCAGCCTACAAGGGCATCCTTCCACCAATGCCAGGTGGCTCACCACCTCCAGCCGCCGATGCACTGCCGCGCTCAACATCACAGCGTCCGCTCGCCAACACAAAACCAGGCACTGGATGAGTGACCCACATGGCACGTGGTCATTTCAAATGACTCATTTGGCCCCCAGGAGCATCATATCTTCAACCTCCCGATAGCGTTGCCCTACACGCCACTGACGTTGTAACATGGAGGTAGCAGTTCCGCCGTCCACACTTGCGTTAGCATGCCCCTCGTGGCAGTCGCGCCTTCCCAAAAGTTGGTGTTGATGGGTTTCAAACAGGCCGCTGAGCACTGCTAAGGGCTATGCGCCCGTCACTTGTTTGCAAACCAGTGGCCACTATGCCCCCCCGGACAAAGGGCATTGCGGCGTCCGGCCACATGAGTGCGGCGGCGTGTGGTTGTGTGGTGGCCGCTACCACCGGCAGAGGCACGTGGTGCTGCAGCCGGCATCATGCGTACTTTGAACTACATGAACATTTTGATAAAAGGCACCTGTGCGGCGAACGGGCGCGCATCATATGGAACATTTTTTGTACTGTTTCTCGTGTGGTTGTAAGCACGTAGTAGTCAATTCCGCCGGCGCAGCCTGCAGGGCAGCGGTACTTGACTTGGAGATGGTGACATCTAACAAACTATAGCCGCCGCCACATTGCAATTGGTTCCGCTGCTGGGGATGTGCACATGCTAAAATGGAGGTGGCTGCTCAGCAGCGTGCTGGTGTCACATCATAAATGCTGTACTTTGCTGCTTTCCATCAAGTAAAATGGGCGAGCGAGTGCGCTTCAAGACGATGCCCACAAAGCGCGGGCGTCACACAACCTCCATTATCCCTGCTTCACTGCTTTTCACGTGGACCATGGAACAAGTGAGTATCATTCGCCGGCGACACCAGCACAGTGGCGGCACTGTGCGCCGACATCTTGAACTACTCGGTACAGTAAATTTGTGCTTCTTTCCATGGGGTTTCAAATGCAAGTACATAACTGGCATCTATCAGTCGCCAGCGATGCCTACGCTGCCACTGCCCATGCTACCGTCCTCCAAGTGGTCGACCATGTAGTGGTGGGTGGCCATCACTCACCCGCAACGCCTGCGTCCACTGACACCCCTCCCAAACACTGCTTTTCATGTGGGTTTGTTACTTCGACGAGTCACCGCCACTCACCGGCGACGACTGCGCGGCAGCGACACCCCTCCCGTATACTGCATTTCATGCGGCTTTGTTAACGTAGTGGGTGGCCATCTCTCACCCGCAACGCCTGCGTCCACTGACACCCCTCCCACACACTGCTTTTCATGTGGGTTTGTTACTTCGACGAGTCACCGCCACTCACCGGCGACGACTGCGCGGCAGCGACACC